>AP025069.1:26464126-26628490 GCA_036186865.1 Eustoma russellianum | reverse complement strand
TGGAAAAGAGACCTTGTAGAGGACCAACAAAGCTGATTTTTGGCATGATAATAATCCTATGAGTGTAGTGAACACGCCAGCTGGAATTTTGGTAAAACAAGTTCTGGATTATTTTATATGAATTAATTAGTCAAACTGCTCATCTGAAATCACTGGAACCAACCCGAAGTTTAGAAACGACTCTCTGGACTCAGAAAGGGGACCTAGAGATATGAAAATAGGCTAACTTTTGGTAGGATACTAGTTCAACATGTTTATAATTTGTGCGAGTTGGAATTTCTTAAAAACGAATCACGGATTTGCCGCAATTGAATTTTTGGTAAAATAGGTCAGTTCAGTTTCAGCACCTAACCCATTTCAGGAATTAATTAAATGAGCCCCTTTATGATTATTGAAATAATCTGAAATTTTTATGATATGTATCTAAGATTCTACCAAATGTGTTTGTGACAAAAGATTATGGAAATGGACCTATTTGGTTAGCTTAACCACCCCATGAATACAAAGTAAAAGTCTGGAAGTATTTAGCTTCCAAAATCATGCAAGTTGACATGTTATAAGGTATGCATACGATTATCCATGTCATGACTTGCATTGCATATCACTACATGTATCACGCATAATCATGAAACTGATTTTCATGGATTTTATGATGCAAGCAAGTTTTACAAGCAACTATGTTTTCGATATGCATGAAAAGTTTTTACGGTCCCATATTTTTAAAAGGAAGCTTCATGATTCCTTTGCCGGCCAAGCATACGACTAACCCGACTCCAGACCCAGGGTTAATTGGTCTGATGACATGATATTTTCTGGACCCGTTCAGATCCGGGGTTAATTGATCTGATATATGTTCTGGACCCGCTCAGATCCGGGGTTAATTGATCTGATATATGTTCTGGACCCGTTCAGATCCGGGGTTAATTGGTCTGATATCTGTTCTGGACCCGTTTAGATCCGGGGTTAATTGATCTGATATCTGTCTGGACACGTTCAGGCCCGGGGTTAATTGGTCTGATGATATGTTCTGGATCCGCTCAGATCCAGGGTTAATTGATCTGACACTCTGTTTTTACGACATGTTACTTTATGGGACCAAAATGATGTTTTGACATGACATGACATGACATCATGCATTGCATCTTGCATAATTCACGATCATGAGGACATATTGCATGATACAGTTAATGGTTATAAGTTATTATTGGTATAGCATTACCTAAAAACATGCTTAAGCCAAACGTCAAGTAAGTTCAGGATCCAAGATCAGGTATGGTATTGCATTCCCTAAAACATGCTTAAGCCGAACGTCAAGGAAGTACAGGATCCAAGATCAGGTATGAATTATGATTATTTGAGGTTTTGGGGTAATACATTCATGTTATGATTCTTTACGTATTTCATGGTAGTTTATTGTATCCTTGCTGAGTGATTTTTATCACTCACACTTTATTTTTTCCCCCAGAGCCAGATAATGCCAAGATAGAATGGATCGAGGATGAGCCGAGAGTACCTTATCCATAGGCGAGAAGATATGAAGGGAGCTAAGCTAAGGACTTTTGTGCGGCCAAGACTGTAGAGATAAGGGGGCTTTAGTGATTTCAAAATAAGTGACTTAAATGCATGATATATATAAACGTGTACATGTATGCATGATATCTTGCCATCACTTGCCCTATTTAGCTTATATATTATGTTGCCGTACTAACGAGCCATGAAGCGTTAAAGCATACGTCATATGGCAAACATTTGTTGTGTTTATTCTATTTTCAGGTGCCACCATTAATGAACTAAACTAGTTCATTAAGTGAAGTACTTAGTTTAATAAACTAAGTAGTTCATTAAAGGAAGCCACATTTGGAAAAGGCACAAAGGTAACAAAGCTAAGGAAGGAAAGTTTTCTCCTCCTCCCATCCTTAATTACACACGCCATATACATATACTTACATATATTTTCAGAATTTTTGAAAAAGGAACATACACATGTATTCCAACGTACTACCGACACGTTATATATTTTACGTACTTACATTAACGTCACACCACTATACTTAACTCATATTTATGAGTATATTCATGTCTTATATCATATGATATAAGATATGGTGATGACAAATTAAATACGACACGATAAAAGGTTCTAAACCGAAAATTGTCGTATCGGGCGAATACTGAAACTTCGCCAACGTGTCACGTACTTGCCATAAATAAATGGCCAGCCCCTATACATCAAAATTTGATGTAAATTTCGTGCACATCACTGAATAATCAGCCAAAAATACTTTCCATGTTGGCACACACAAATTACTCCACATTAAGGCCAAAATGTGAAGATTCCAAGTTTAATTTTTGTCACATGTAAATGGTACCGCTTTAGACCAGCCTAGTGCTGAGATTTAAAGTATATATTATATATATTATGTATAACATAATATATATAACATGTGCAAAAGTTGGAATTTAAATTATAGAAAAATCGGGTAATCGATAAATATCAAAAATTCGGTTTTCTACGCACACAACACATGGAACGTTTTTGGTACATCATGTGACACGTATCTAGACACTTTTTACATATGATATACATCTTAAAGTGTTCTAGAAAATTAAATTAAGGGCTGATTGGAATATAACATGTGTGTATTATTAAATGTGCATTATTTTACAAAGTTATCAAAAATAAATTTCAGCACATGCACAATCATTTCCAACGCCACCTACAGCTGAGATGGAGCTTATTTGGAGCCTTGTTGGCATATTGATTGGTCAAGGATCAATCATACAATGTTGGTGAATTGAAGAGAGAAGCTACAAATGGTAAGAATTCAAAATATATCTCTCTTATATCACATGCTGAAAATTTCAGCATGCTAAACATAGGGTGGCCGATTTTATGATATTGAATGTGATATATTTCATCATCTTTTATTATTTGATTGATTGGAAGAAGAAATGGAAATGATTTGAATATTATTTAAATCAATAAAGAGTGATATTTTATATATCACACATGCTGAAAATTTTTCAGCATGTGTACAACTTGTGGTGGCCGAATTATTGGTCCAAATTGTGTCCAAGTTCATTTCTTATGTGATAGCAATACTTACCATAACTTGGTGATTCATTTTTTTGAAGAAAAAAATCAAGGTAAATTGGGCATTATTTTGAAACAAATGGAATGATGCACATGCTGAATTTTCAGCATGGCAATATTACTAGTTGGCCGATTTTTTCATTAAGTTTGGGAAGGATTTGATGTCTTGCAATTTATGTGATATATCTTATGATTTATGGAAGTAATTTTGTGATGATTTTTGGCACATGCTTAAGTGAAATTCTCAGATTTTTTCAAGTCATCCATGATGACAACATTCATCCAATGAGAAGGTGCCAAGTAAGCGAAGACTAAATGACCATCCAATAAGAAGATGCCAAGTAAGCAAGTCATTGTCACAATGATGTCTTACACTCTCTCAAGGACTTAAAAGATAATTTTCAAGAGGAGGAGACACCACCTAGGGGACGGCCATGCACCATTATAAGGAAAGAAGAGAGCAAACAAAAGAAGGACAAGCATTGCAAATCAAAGTGATCAAAAAGCCCAGCTCTTCTTCTTCTACATCTTCTTTCTTTCTCTTTTCTTGTAAGCCTATTGTATTCATATTCTTCAATCTTGAATAGGCTTGACATAGACCACCACTCATTATATATCTTTGTAAAAGATTGATCAAGGTGTGATCAATCTTCATTCTTGCGAGGTGGTGGTGTTCGTGTGAATTGTACTCGTCATACAAGGTTTGTAAAGGGTTGGAGTTAGGTGTAACTCTATCAACCCTATGGTAAGGTGTACTGCGTGTGTGTGATTAGTGTGAACCAAGGAAGGTGTTCCTTGAAGACTGGAGTAGGTCATTTATAACCGAACCAGTATAAAATTCTTGGTGCCATTTACTTTCTGCATTTACTTTTCAGTTACTGTACTGATTATCCTTCTTGTTCGCATTCGTAAAAATAGTTAAACGCATTTCAAAAATCACGAAAATTTCCAGAAATATACTCACACCTTCTAGGGTTAATTTGGCACAAGTTTCAACCCTTTTGGATAAGTATAAATCAATCAAACATCAAAAGTTTTGAGACTAGTGCAGTCTGATTTTCAGACTTGCAAAGGTTGAGACTTTGGTTGTAGTTGACCTACTTTCCAAGAGAATTTTGCAAAACTGTTTCAACCCATTTAAATATAGTGTATAAGGAGTTAGTGGTCAAATTTTCAGAGCATTTGGACGTTCACACGAATAGGAATTAGTTTTTCAAAACCATCTACCGTTTCTGGCAGATTCGAGCAATCTGATTACCAACGGTTTTTGAAGGGGTTAAAGGTTGAATTTTAATTTTAAATTTTTAGGGAACCCTCATAACATCTGAGGCTAAGTTATCTCAAAATTTCATAATTTTTGGAGACCTCTAACCTAGTTTTAAAAATATTTTAAAACTGGTCCTGAAAACACAATCTGTTTTCAGAACTTGAATTGTTCAAGTTTAAAGAAATTTTAAAAACCACACTTTCCGCACCATCTATTCAATCTCCCCTTCTAGTGGTGCCTCGCAGATCCTACAAGTGGTATCAGAGCGCAGGAACACTCACTTCAAGGAATCCAACGATTCAGTGAGATGGCAACCACAAATCTCAAAACCGAGCAAGAAGGTATGTCGAGCCAAAGGCCTCCACTTTTTGACGGTGAGTCGTTTATTCAGTGGAAACTTAGAATGAAGCTTTTTCTTATGGCTATAGATATAGATCTTTGGTCAATCATTGAAGATGGTCCTTATGTCCCATCTAAGGTATCCACCATAGACGGAGTCACATTAGAAGTTGTTAAAACTAGACAAGAATATACGAGTGATGATAAAAAGAAACTTAGTATGAATGCTAGGGCTATGCAATTGCTTCTAAACGGATTAAGTAAAAGTGAGTCTAGTTATGTGTCAAACTGTTCGAGTGCACAAGAAATGTTGAGGATACTAGAAATGAAACACGAAGGCACGAGTCAAGTGAAAGAGTCAAAAATTAACATGCTCATGTCCACACTTGAGTCATTTAAATTATTGCCCAATGAGTCTATTGTAGATATGGATCTTCGTTTGACTAACATCTACAACTCTCTTGAGTCTCTTGGTAAGGCTTTTACTACGCATGAAAAGGTACAGAAAGTCCTACGAAGCATTCCTTCTGAATGGGACCCTAAAGTGACCGCGATAGAAGAAAACAAGGAAACTAAATCAATAAAGATGGAAGAACTAATCGGATCACTTAAAGTTTATGAAAATAAACTCATCATACGGAAATCGGAATCATCTAAACATGGTAAAGCCATTGCTTTTAAATCAAATGAATACGTCTTCCCTCCCTCCGATCACGTAGATGATAGTGATTCCGAATCGGATAATGATGACCTAATTCTATTGGCTAAATGATTGAGAAAATTTATGAGAAGGTCATTTAGAAACAAAAATAAGGGTACTACGACTAAGAGAAATAAGAACAAGTCAAACGATAAAGACGTTAAATGTTATGAATGTGGCAAACTCGGACACTTATCATATGACTGCCCAAATAAAGAAAAGCAAACTACTAAATACCCTGACAAGGAGCGGAAAAAAAAATAGACTCGTCTCAGAACCCAAACAAAGGAAACGTGCTCTAAAGGCCTCCACCTGGAGTGATTCATCAGATTCTGAAACTGAGACCGAAGAGGAGACTGCAAAAGTGTGCTTTGCATCCAAAGCATCTAATGAGGTATCATCTGATACTGACTCTGACTCTGAACCTTCTTATGATGATCTTTTTAGTCAGTATCTAGAATTGCTTAAATTCACCAAGACTCTCGCTAAGAAAAAGAAACGATTAATTGAAGACAAGAAACTGTTAGAATCTTCTAACGAGAATCTTGTCGCTCAATTAAGCGATTCAAAGAAAGAGTCATCATGCGTCATTACTGAATTAAAACAGAGATTTCATCATTAACCACTCAAAATAATGAAATAAAATCCGAGATTTCAAATTTGAAATCAAGGAATACCGATTTAGAGAAAATGATGAAACAGTTTGATACAGGGTCCAACATGCTGCATCGCATCATATTATCACAAAAGCATGACAGCGACAAAACTGGACTAGGATACGTTGATACTAACGAAGTATCAATCAAACCAACCAAGTTTGTTGTGTCTAAGAAAGTAGACACCCCTAAGCCGCAAGTGGCGTCTAAGATGACGCAAAAAGCGCCCCTTTCCTCATCACGCCCCACTTCTTCTTCATATCATGCGAAATATAACTTTGTACCATATAGATATGAAAAGAAAAGAACAATGCATACATGAAATTCATATCATCCACGCACTACACACACACACACAAGGACATATCAAAAACGTCCTTCATTTAGTGAGTATAGAGGAGTCCTTGGGCAAAGGCCCAAAGTGCATGCACCACATGTCTACTATATCGCACCTTCATCTACATTCTTGCCATTTGATAGACCGAGAAGGATCACCCAAGTATGGGTACCGAAAGGTACTTTTACCAAGAGGTGATTAACTAACTCGAAAGGACCCAAAGTTAAAAGGGTACCTAAATCACCTTTGCACATTGCAGGGAGCCCACACATCGAAAGATACATCTATAAAGTGGTTCCTTGATAGTGGATGCTCGAGACACTTGACAGATGACCCGAGCCTATTCACAAAACTAAAGAAGGTCACAAAAGGCGGATCCGTGACCTTTGGAGACAACAACGAAGGCAAGATCATCGGAAAAGGTACGATTGGAAATCCAAACACTCTCCAAATCTCCAACGTATTTTTGGTAAGCAACTTATCCTACAATCTTCTTAGCATTTCTCAATTTAATGACAATGGTTTTAATGTGTGTTTTACTCACCCTTATTGCAACATAATAAATAAAAATGGAGAAACCGTTTTAAAAGGAAAACGAGAAGGCAATATTTTAAGCTATCTATGGATGATGTAGTAGACGCTAAAGTTAAGTGTTTTATGTCAAATAAACCCAATGTGAATTTATGGCATAGACGTTTAGGACACATTGGCATTTCTACACTAGAAAAACTTCAACGAAAGAACCTAGTACGGGGATTGCCTACGCTTGATTTAGACAACTTTTAGTTGTGTGAATCTTGCATAAAAGGCAAACAAACACGTGAGTCACTTAAGCCGAAAAATAAAATAAGCACGACTAGAATATTAGAACTACTGCGTATATATTTGTTTGGTCCTAGTCGCACTACAAGCCTTGGTGAGCGCCACTATGCATGCGTAATTGTTTATGACTTTTCTCGTTATACTTGGACTTTATTTCTTGCACATAAGGATGATAGTGCCACTGAAATTGCAAAATTGATTAAACAACTTGAAAATCAATACGGTGTAAATGTGAAAAAGATAAGAAGCGATAGAGGCGGTGAGTTCAAAAACAAAGAGATGATTTCGTTTTGCGAAGAAAAAGGAATTAAGCATGAGTTTTCGCCACCTAGAACTCCACAATTAAATGGAGTAGTAGAAAGAAAGAATCGTACATTACAAGAAATCGCTAGGACTATGCTATGCGAAAATAAATTGCCTAGATTTCCGTGGGCGGAAGCCGTAAATTGTGCATGCTATATTGTAAATCGCTTATCTATAAGAAAGAAAATAAACAAGACGCCTTATGAGATTTTAAATGATCGCATGCCTAAGATTGACTATTTTCGTGTGTTTGGATGCAAATGTTTTTTTCTAAATACAAAAGATAATTTAGATAAATTTGAATCCAAATCAATTGAGTGCATTTTTGTTGGATATTCTATACATTCGAAGGCATATAGATGTTATGATCCTCTCACTAGACAAATCATGGAATCTATTCATGTGAAATTCAATGAAGTTGGTGAGATTGATAAAGATAAGGAATATGAAGATGATTTTGAATTAAAACCCGTGTTGAATGGAAATGATGATTCTTTTGATATGCATGATATGAATGACACACTAGAAATGCATGATCACATAGAAATGCATGATAACTTAGAAAATAATCAACCAAGATGGCATAGAGATCACCCACATGATCTCATCATAGGCGACCTCACTCACGGTGTGCGACCACGTAGAAGAATTACTTCGGATGAAATAAATGAATTTCATGCTATGATTTCTGAAATTGAGCCCAAAAATGTGCATGATGCTTTGAGTGATTCTTCTTGGATTGATGCCATGCATGATGAACTTAATCAATTTGTTAGAAACGATGTATGGGATTTAGTGCCACGTCTACAAGATAAGACTATAATAGGCACAAAGTGGGTATTTAGGAATAAAATGAATGAAGAAGGAAAGGTTGTTAGAAATAAAGCGAGACTTGTAGCACAAGGATATAATCGAGAAGAAGGAATTGACTACGATGAAACATTCGCACCCGTAGCACGTCTAGAAGCTATACGACTATTACTTGCTATTGCTTGCATGAAAGATTTTAAATTGTATCAAATGGACGTAAAAAGTGCTTTCCTAAACGGATTCATACAAGAAGAAGTATACATGAAACAACCACCCGGTTTTGAAGATTTGAAACATCCAGATACGTGTACAAACTAAAGAAGGCACTATATGGGCTAAAACAAGCACCGAGAGCATGGTATGATCGTTTTGCTACTTTCCTTTTAGAAAATGATTTTAAACGTGGTACTATAGATAGTACACTATTTTTGAAACAAGAAAAATCGGATTTACTTATTATCCAAATCTATGTTGATGACATTATTTTCGGTTCTACCTCACATAGATTTGTTAAAGATTTTGAAAATTGCATGAAATCTGAATTTGAAATGTCTATGGTTGGTGAACTTAATTATTTTCTTGGCTTGCAGATTAAGCAAACGAGTAAAGGGATTCATATAAGCCAAGCAAAATATGTTAATGACATGATCAAAAAGTTTAATTTTGAAAATTTGAAACCATCCCCCACCCCTATGAGTGTCACTACTAAATTAGACAAAGACGAACATGGTAAAGACTTTGATAATGAATTATATCGATCTATGATAAGTTCTTTGCTATATTTAACTGCTAGTGGGCCTGATATCATGTTTAGTGTATGCATGTGTGCACGTTTTCAAAGTCAACCTAAGATGTCTCACTTCAATGCGGCAAAAAGAATATTCCGATATATTAAGCACAAGCCCACCTTAGGAATTTGGTATGATAAGGATTCTACATTTGACTTACATGCTTACACTGATGCAGATTATGGTGGCTGCAAAATAGATAGAAAAAGCACAAGCGGAACTTGCCAATTTATAGGAAATTCCCTTATTTCATGGTTTTCCAAAAAGCAAGCAAGTGTTGCTTTGTCCACTACCGAGGCTGAGTACATGGCTCTTAGCCTTTGTTGCACACAGTTGTTGTGGATAAAACAACAACTTTCGGACTTTGGAATTACCGTAAATAAAATTCCTATATATTGTGATAGTATGAGTGCCATAAATTTGTCTAAGAACCCCGTGTTACATTCTAAGGCTAAGCATATAGAAGTACGTTATCACTTTCTTCGTGATCATGTTAACAATGGTGATATTGTCATAGATCACGTACGCACAGACGCACAAGTAGCGGATATTTTTTCAAAAGCCTTAAATCAAGCCACGTATGAATCACTGCGTTCTAAATTAGGCATGATTCCCATTGATATGATTTGATTTGACGTGATTTGATTTACTTTCCTTTTTGATAGGAATCTTTTGATTTACTTTCCAAAATAAAGGGGGAGAGAAAAGCATGATTTAACGGGGAGAGAGACACTAATTGATATTAATTGCACAAATCAAGGGGGAGCCGGATTTGAAATTCGAAATTCAAATTTCAAAATTGTGCATGTTTCAAGGGGGAGAGATAGCATTTAGATCATGTGCATAAGTTATTTTGAAAATCATCAAAAAGGGGAGATTGTAGAGATAAGGGGGTTTGAGTGATTTCAAAATAAGTGACTTAAATGCATGATATACATAAACGTGTACATGTATGCATGATATCTTGCCATCACTTGCCCTATTTAGCTTATATATTATGTTGCCGTACTAACGAGCCATGAAGCGTTAAAGCTTACGTCATATGGCAAACATTTGTTGTGTTTATGCTATTTTCAGGTGCCACCATTAATGAACTAAACTAGTTCATTAAGTGAAGTACTTAGTTTAATAAACTAAGTAGTTCATTAAAGGAAACCACATTTGGAAAAGGCACAAAGGCAACAAAGCTAAGGAAGGAAAGTTTTCTCCTCCTCCCATCCTTAATTACACACGCCATATACATATACATTACATATATTTTCAGAATTTTTGAAAAAGGCACATACACATGTATTCCAACGTACTACCGACACGTTATATATTTTACGTACGTACGTTAACGTCACACCACTATACTTAACTCATATTTATGAGTATATTCAGGTCTTATATCATATGATATAAGATATGGTGATGATAAAGTAAATACGACACGATAAAAGGTTCTAAACCGAAAATTGTCGTATCGGGCGAATACCGAAACTTCGCCAACGTGTCACGTACTTGCTATAAATAAATGGCCAGCCCCTATACATCAAAATTTGATGTAAATTTCGTGCACATCACTGAATAATCAGCCAAAAATACTTTCCATGTTGGCACACACAAATTACTCCACATTAAGGCCAAAATGTGAAGATTCCAAGTTTAATTTTTGTCACATGTAAATGGTACCGCTTTAGACCAGCCTAGTGCTGAGATTTAAAGTATATATTATATATATTATGTATAACATAATATATATAACATGTGCAAAAGTTGGAATTTAAATTATAGAAAAATCGGGTAATCGATAAATATCAAAAATTCGGTTTTCTACGCACACAACACATGGAACGTTTTTGGTACATCATGTGACACGTATCTAGACACTTTTTACATATGATATACATCTTAAAGTGTTCTAGAAAATTAAATTAAGGGCTGATTAGAATATAACATGTGTGTATTATTAAATGTGTTTTATTTTACAAAGTTAGCAAAAATAAATTTCAGCACATGCACAATCATTTCCAACGCCACCTACAGCTGAGATGGAGCTTATTTGGAGCCTTGTTGGCATATTGATTGGTCAAGGATCAATCATACAATGTTGGTGAATTGAAGAGAGAAGCTACAAATGGTAAGAATTCAAAATATATCTCTCTTATATCA
Source organism: Eustoma russellianum (assembly GCA_036186865.1). Taxonomy (NCBI): domain Eukaryota; kingdom Viridiplantae; phylum Streptophyta; class Magnoliopsida; order Gentianales; family Gentianaceae; genus Eustoma; species Eustoma russellianum. The sequence goes on along the minus strand of AP025069.1, from coordinate 26,617,220 downwards.
CATGCTGAAAATTTCAGCATGCTAAACATAGGGTGGCCGATTTTATGACATTGAATGTGATATATTTCATCATCTTTTATTATGTGATTGATTGGAAGAAGAAATGGAAATGATTTGAATATTATTAAAATCAATAAAGAGTGATATTTTATATATCACACATGCTGAAAATTTTTCAGCATGTGTACAACTTGTGGTGGCCAAATTATTGGTCCAAATTGTGTCCAAGTTCATTTCTTATGTGATAGCAATACTTACCATAACTTGGTGATTCATTTTTTCTAAAGAAAAAAATCAAGGTAAATTGGGCATTATTTTGAAAGAAATGGAATGATGCACATGCTGAATTTTCAGCATGGCAATATTACTAGTTTGCCAATTTTTTCATTAAGTTTGGGAAGGATTTGATGTCTTGCAATTTATGTGATATATCTTATGATTTATGGAAGTAATTTTGTGATGATTTTTGGCACATGTTTAAGTGAAATTCTCAGATTTTTCCAAGTCATCAATGATGACAACATTCATCCAATGAGAAGGTGCCAAGTAAGCGAAGACTAAATGACCATCCAATAAGAAGATGCCAAGTAAGCAAGACATTGTCACAATGATGTCTTACACTCTCTCAAGGACTTAAAAGATAATTTTCAAGAGGAGGAGACACCACCTAGGGGACGGCCATGCACCATTATAAGGAAAGAAGAGATCAAACAAAAGAAGGACAAGCATTGCAAATCAAAGTGGTCAAAAAGCCTAGCTCTTCTTCTTCTACATCTTCTTTCTTTCTCTTTTCTTGTAAGCCTATTGTATTCATATTCTTCAATCTTGAATAGGCTTGACATAGACCACCACTCATTATATATCTTTGTAAAAGATTGATCAAGGTGTGATCAATCTTCATTCTTGCGAGGTGGTGGTGTTCGTGTAAATTGTACTCGTCATACAAGGTTTGTAAAGGGTTGGAGTTAGGTGTAACTCTATCAACCCTGTGGTAAGGTGTACTGCGTGTGTGTGATTAGTGTGAACCAAGGAAGGTGTTCCTTGAAGACTGGAGTAGGTTGTTTATAACTGAACCTAAAAAATTCTTTGTGCCATTTACTTTCTGCATTTACTTTTCAGTTACTGTACTGATTATCCTTCTTGTTCGCATTTGTAAAAATAGTTAACGAATTTCAAAAATCACGAAAATTTCCAGAAATATACTCACACGTTCTAGGGTTACTTTGGTACAAGCTTCAACCCTTTTGGATAAGTATAAGTCAATCAAACATCAAAAGTTCTGAGACTAGTGCAGTCTAATTTTTAGACTTGCAAAGGTTGAGACTTTGGTTGTAGTTGACCTACTTCCCAAAACAATTTTGCAAAACTGTTTCAACCCATTTAAATATAGTGTATAAGGAGTTAGTGGTCAAATTTTCAGAGCATTTTTACGTTCACACAAATAGGAGTTAATTTTTCAAAACCATCTACCGTTTCTGGCAGATTCGAGCAATCTGATTACCAACGGTTTTTGAAGGGGTTAAAGGTTGAATTTTAATTTGAAATTTTTAGGGGACCCTCATAACATCTGAGGATAAGTTCTCTCAAAATTTTATAATTTTTGGAGACCTCTAACCTAGTTTCAAAAACGTTTTAAAATTGGTCCTGAAAACACAATCTGTTTTCAGAACTTGAATTGTTCAAGTTTAAAGAAATTTTAAAAACCACACTTTCCGCACCATCTATTCAATCCCCCCTTCTAGTGGTGCCTTGCAGATCCTACAGTTTTGTATCATGACTATGTTTGAACTCTCTGGATTTTAGTTATGTTATTTTGTGGGACTACCACCTATGGGAACTTAGTAAATTGGTGATGCATGTTTGATTTGAAAAGTTTTAATTCTGCCTAAATTTTACTACCATGTTGAATGTTAGCATGGGAATCCACGACTTATGTTATGGATGTTCGCATGTTATGCATGACGCCTGGTACTCTCCTCAGTGAAGTACGGCGGGTGCACCGTATCCGGACGAGGCTGGGTGTGGGGCGCTACAGGTGGTATCAGAGCCCAGGCTCTAGATTTCAGACAGAACGTAGGACTAAGTTATGATCTTAGCTATCTAAGTTTGATCTTAGACCTAAGTCATGATCTTAGATGAGTGATGGCCTTAGACTAGGACCACGTATACCGGGTTTAGGATGTAACTTAATAAAGAAAAACTATGGAAGTTAGGTCTATGACGTCAGACATGCCCTTTCCTTTCGTATTTTAAAATTTTCGAATTATGGTCCTTGGTCAAATAAATTGATTTTATTCCGATATCCTAAATAGACTTTAAACCATAAGTGCAGATGGTGAGGCCACGTGGCAGACCTCCGAGAGCACGACCAGCTACTTAGGAGCCCATTCCTCCACCACCAGCACAGGTCCCGCCGCCACCTCAGCCGGACCAGGATCCTCCAGCACAGAATAATCCACCACCTGCTCCACAGGCACCTGTTCCTCCGGTTATCCCGGATATGAATGCATTTCAGACCTTTTGCCAAGTTGTTACTCAGATAGGACAAGGCCTAATTCATCAGAATGCTCCACCTCAGCCACATCAACCAATAAGGAATGCCCAGTACTATTTTGAGAAGCTCAAGAGGGCTAATGTGCCACCGTTTGAGGGAAAACCAGACCCAGATACAGCGGAGAAGTGGCTAGATGAAGTTGAAAATTGTTTTGAGCTAATTCAAGCCCCAGAGGAGATGAAGGCTCAGGCTATTAGACCTTTCTTGATCAGTGAAGCTAATCAATGGTGGAAGACGAACCTGCAACCTTTGCCCAGACCTATCACTTGGGAAAGATTTCTGCAAGAATTTCATAAGTTCTATATCCCTCCGTCAGTCAAATTGCAAAAGAGGCATGAGTTTGAATCTCTGAGGCAAGAGTCGGGCATGACAGTGGCTGAGTATGCAAATAAGTTCATCGCACTTGGGAGGTTTCAGCCTATTACTATGAATGATGAGGAAACGAAAATGATGAAGTTTGAAAGAGGGCTGAACCCAAGAATTAGGACATGGTTGGTGAATGCAAATCCTGCCAATTTTGGAACACTTCTTGATGCATGCTACCGTATAGAGAGAGATATTATACGAAGAGATGATGTGGGTCTAAAGCGAGAAAGACAAGGGACCGGAAATGAGAAGTATAGGAAAATGGCTAAGAAGAATTTCAGAGGATCCGTTCGTCAGGGACAATCTCAAGGACATAATCAGGCCCCAGCTCAGCAGCCAGCAATACCAGTATGCCCTCATTGCCAGAAGAGGCACATGGGAGAGTGTAGGTGGAAGGCAGGAAAGTGCTTTGGATGCGGAAAGGATGGCCACATGATTAAGGATTGCCCGGAAAAGGGAGCACAACCACAACAACAGCAAAGGAATCAGCGGCCACGTGCAAATGCAAGGGTGCATGCTATGAGTGATGCTGATGTTGAAGAGACTGCTGACGTAGTGACTGGTAAGATTTAAAGTTTTATGTCTTCAATACCTTTCACTTATGCATAACTATCATATTGCTTAGAAAAATGTGCCTGGTTCAGGAACTATCCTAGTGTGTAGCATACCCGCAAATGTGTTGTTCGACAGTGGCGCTAGCCACTCATTTATCTCAAGGAAGTTTGCTAAGAATATCGACATGATCCAGTCCGATTAGATTCACCTTATAGAGTACAAGCAGCTGGCGACCAGGTGCTTGTTTCCCATCACATATTCAGAAATTGTGCACTTGAGTTTAATGACCAGTTGTTTGAGGCCAATTTGATCCCCATATCTATGAGTGATTTTGACGTGATTCTCGGAATGGATTGGCTCTCAAAGAATCATGCTCACATTGACTGTCGAAGCAAGCAAGTTATCATTAAGAACCCAACTCGAGAAGAGATGTCATTCCAAGGAGGAACTAAGTTAAAGAAATCATCCAAGAAAGTCTTTGTTAACGCAGCTCGTGCCAGTCAAGCATTAAGGAAAGGTCATGAAGGATTCTTGGTGTATGTTTTAAGTGCTGAACAAGAAAACCCTACCCTTGCACAAGTTCCAGTTGTTAGTGAATACCCTGATGTATTTTCTGATGATCTGCCTGGACTACCTCCTGATCGCGAGATTGCTTTTGAAATAAACCTTGTTCCAGGAGCTGAACCCATATCGAGAGCCCCTTATCGCATGGCACCTGCGGAACTAAAGGAGCTAAAGGAACAATTATATGAGCTGTTAGAAAGGAAACTTATTCGTCCCAGTGTTTCACCTTGGGGTGCTCCGGTGCTATTTGTGAAAAAGAAAGATGGAAGTATGCGCTTATGCATCGATTACCGGGAGCTCAACAAAATCACCATAAAGAACAAGTACTCATTACCACGGATTGATGATTTATTCGACCAACTCAGGGTAAGTAACCCGTAAGTTTTAACTTGACTAAGATTTAAATCCTTTGGAAACCCTATCTAAAGCATTTTAATGTAGGGATCTCGAATTTTTAGTAAGATTGACTTACGATCTGGATACTTTCAATTGAAGATTAAGGCGGAAGATGTCCCTAAGACTGCTTTCAGAACCCGTTATGGACACTATGAGTTCTTAGTCATGCCTTTTGGTTTGACCAATGCCCCTGCCGCCTTTATGGATCTTATGAATCGAATCTTTCAAGAACAATTAGACAAATTCGTAGTAGTCTTCATCGACGACATCCTGATTTATTCACCCGACGAAGAGACTCACGCAGCCCATTTGAGGACAGTCTAGAATATTCTAAGAGCAAGACAATTGTACGCTAAGTTTAGCAAATGCGAGTTTTGGCTGCGAAGTGTATCATTCCTTGGCCATGTGATTTCTGAAGGTGGGATTTCGGTGGATCCCAAGAAAATTAAAGCTATCACGGAATGGCCCAGGCCAACAAATGTTACTGAAGTAAGAAGTTTTCTCGGACTTGCCGGATATTACAGGAAGTTTGTGGAAGGATTTTCGAGGATAGTTGTTCCCCTCACTAGATTGACCCAAAAGAAGACCAAGTTTGAGTGGAGTGCCGATTGTGAAAAGAGTTTTTCGGAGCTGAAAGCAAAGTTGACATCCGCTCCTATTCTAGCTCAGCCCACTCCTGGAGAAAAGTACGTAGTATACAGTGATGCTCCAAAGAATGGTCTCGGATGTGTTCTTATGCAAAATGATAAAGTGATAACGTATGCATCCCGACAGTTGAAACCCTTCGAGCAAAACTATCCTATCCATGATCTTGAACTTGCCGCAGTGGTATTTGCATTAAAGATATGGAGGCACTATTTATATGGCGAGAAGTGCGAAATCTATACAGACCACAAGAGCCTAAAGTACCTCTTTACCCAGAAAGAGCTTAATATGCGGCAACATAGATGGTTGGAATTGATTAAAGATTATGATCTCTCCATTCAGTATCATCCGGGAAAAGCTAACAAAGTCGCTGATGCCCTAAGCCGAAAAACAAGCCACCCACGGCAACCACCTCCTCAGCGAGATATGGAAGAATTTGGCCTATAAGAAGTTGACTCAATCGATGAAGTTTTAGCCAAATTAGTTCTTGTCCCTTCATTAATTGATAAGATCAAGGAGACTCAAGGAATTGATGAAAACTTAAGAAAAGTCAAGGAAAGCATGGAAGAAATGCCGCAAGATGACTTTGAGATTCGCAGTGATGGCAGTTTATGGTATCGTGGACGGTTATGTGTTCCCGAAAGCAAAGAAATTAAGGATGAAGTTTTGATGGAAGCACATAATTCTCAATTATCTATACATCCTGGAGCTAATAAGATGCATCAAGATCTCAAGCAAAAGTTTTGGTGGCCAGGTATGAAGAGACAAATAGCAGAATTTGTTGAGCGATGTTTGATCTGCCAAAGAGTAAAAGCCAAACACCAAAGACCTGCTGGATTGTTACAACCCTTGGAAGTGCCAGAATGGAAGTGGGATCACATCACCATGGACTTTGTGACTGACCTACCCAAGACTAAGTATGGGAATGATGTTATATGGGTCATTGTGGATCGTTTGACTAATTCTGCTCACTTTTTGGCTATGACGATTAAAGCATCTATGGAGAAGTTAGCCTCTATGTATATTGATCAGATTGTTTGTTTACATGGAGTGCCCATCAGTATTGTTTGCGACCGCGACCCCTGATTTACTTCGAGATTTTGGACCGCCTTTCAAAAGGCAATGGGCACAGAGATAAGGATGAGCTCTGCATTTCATCCTCAAACAGATGGACAATCAGAAAGAACAATCCAAACCCTTGAGGACATGCCCCGCGCTTACATTCTTGATTTTGGAGGAAGCTGGGATAAAAGCCTTAAGCTCGTTGAGTTTTCTTACAATAATAGCTTCCACAGATCCATCAGAATGGCACCTTATGAGGCATTGTATAGACGAAAATGTCGGTCCCCACTCTATTGGGACGAAATTGGAGATAAAATCTATGCAGGACCCGTCATTGTTGAGCATACACAAGAAAAGGTAAAGTTAGTCCAGCAAAGACTAAGAGCAGCGCAAGATAGAACGAAGATATGGGCAGATGAAAGAAGGAGACCTTTAGAGTTCCAGGAAGGAGAGAAAGTCTTCCTGAAAGTTTCTCCGACCAAAGGAGTTAAGAGATTTGGCATCAAAGGAAAACTAAGCCCAAGATTTGTTGGACCTTATGAAGTGCTTGAGAAAGTAGGAGAAGTTGCGTACCGCTTAGCGTTGCCACCATCCCTTTCTCAGCTGCATGATGTATTCCATGTTTCTCAACTCCGTCGATATGTATATGACCCAAGCCACATCCTTGAAGATCAACAGTTGAAGGTTGAAAAAGATGTAACTTATGAGGAGGAACCCTTAAGGATAGTTGATCGGAAAGAGAAAGCTTTAAGGAAGAGATCCATACCCATGGTGAAGGTACAATGGAAGCATCATTCGGAAGAATAAGCCACATGGGAAACGGAAGAAGATATGAGGAATAGATACCCCCATCTTTTTGACTAGTTCCGAAGTTTCGAGGACGAAACTTATGATAGGGGGGAGGATGTTGTACCCCAACGATCATGTACGTGAAAATTATGAATATGAGACGGAATGAAAGCGACAATTTCTTTTAGCGCGTGTCAACTTAACCCTCTTTACTTAATTATTCTTGAGGTGATACCAAGCCAAATTAAATAAGGGAAACTTCAAGAAAGTAGTACATGAAACATAGAGTTATATGAACCATACATACCACTATGTATGTATGTGCGTGTATAAGATATATGTGTACGAAATGTATAAATACCTACATGCGTATACATAGGAAGATATATATATATATATATATATAGTACACATGGCGTGTATATATATGTATACATACACATGTTAATCTTAGAATATGATAAAATAAAGAAAACAATATAGTACATGAATTGAAATTACAAGAAATATCAAGTTGCCCAAGAAGCCTCAAAATTCGGCCAAGGCATGAAGGGGATTCTAGAAATCTCTAGCCAATTTTATTAGTTAAAATAACTACTTAAAGTCTACTACACCATTAGGACAAGAAGTTATTATGCAAAGAATAAATAGAAAACAAAATAAACATGCATTTAAGGAACAAGTAAGACAACTCATTAAAGAAGGAAGTAGTGTGGTTGAGGTCATAAAGACCCCAACCAAAACCGCCCCATATGTCTAGACATTGAGGATTTTTAAATCCTACCATGGTTACTTTTTTCCTTAAACCAAGGTTAAGATAACCATGATTTGATAAAGTAACTTGGGTTAGCACCAAAGTAACCATAGTTGAAATAAAGTAACCAAGGTTATTGCTAACCTAACCTTGATTAGCACTCATGGAAGCCCTAACCCCCATTTTCTCCCTCCAAAAATCGGCCATGACTCCTTCATCCCCTAGATTTTTAAATCTTGCAAGACAACATCTTTCATTTATCTAGAACCTACCATCAAGCAAGCCAAGCAACACTTAGCAAAAATTCCCTCATCTCACATCACCAATGTTCGGCCCCCTTCATCTTGGAGGATTGAAGTTCAACTTCACTTTCAAGACTCAAGAAGACATCTAGGTAAGTCTTTTTCCAAGGTTCCTTAAGTGAATTCTTATTTTTGGTGAAGAATGAAGCTCACATGAACTCCTTCTCTCCATGCCAAAACCGTGACATACATGGTTCAAATAGGTGAAAGCCATCAACTTTCTTAGATGGAGACATATTGTGGTACTTAAATCTCCACTCAAGCTCATTTTGGTAAGATGCTCTAATCTCAAACATATCCTATTTTCACTATGAAATAAAGACTAACCCTCTTCTTTCCTCTCCATCAAAACCGTGTGACCAAGGGAGTAGAAAGAAGTGGATTTCAACTCAACTCACTCCATAACCAAGCAAAGACAAGAGCTTTAGCTTGAAGAGGCAAGTATACAATGATCTCTCATGATTTATTTAAAGAGTTTGTGACTTGAATGCTTAGAGGTTCTTAAGATATGATCTTTAGTTGAATGTCTTAAGTTGAGACTATATCTTAGTGATTCCCTAAGAATAATGCCTTGCATGTGATTCATTCCTTTAAAGATGAAGTCTTTTCTATATGCTATATGAAATAAGGCTGACCTAGACTGAAATAAGGTTCACCTAAGTAGGTCTAGACAAGATTGACTTGTGAATGTAACACAAAAGGTCCTAAGGAAAGAATACATGTGAAAGCTAGGAGCTTTATGAGGATGTTGGTAAGTTTAGATTAAGATGACTCTTGAATGTGAATGCATGCTTGAATATGTGTTGTAAAATGTGGTTAAGGCAACACACAAGTTTTGGCCCAAAGTATTGAGTGAAAACATTGACATTTGACTTGGATAAGATGACAAAATAGGAAACCACTGGAAGTGGACAGAATAGAGTGACGTTTTAGATGATTTAAGAACTGACCTTACAGACCTTCAATGAAGCTAATTTTTGGTACAGAGCTAGCCTCGTTAGTGTAGTGCAAGTGAGAGTTGGAATTTCGTTAAAATCCGTTACGGACTATTTGTAAGAAATTATACGGTAAAACCGCTCCAGTAGAAAATTCTGGAGTTGGGCAGAATTGATCACTGGAATCAACGAATTAAAAGAGGACTTTGTGGACCTTCAATGAATCTGATTTTTGGCACAGAGCTAGTCCCATGAGTGTAGCAGAGGTGAAGTTAGAATTTTGGTAAAATAAGTTATGGTTGATTTTTAATAAAATCATTAGTGAGACTGCTCAGGCTGTAAATTCTGGAACATGACAGAATGGTGTAACGTTTTGAACGGCTGGAAAAGAGACCTTGTAGAGGACCAACAAAGCTGATTTTTGGCATGATAATAATCCTATGAGTGTAGTGAACACGCCAGCTGGAATTTTGGTAAAAAAAGGTTATGGATTATTTTATATGAATTAATTAGTCAAACTGCTCATCTGAAATCACTGGAACCAACCCGAAGTTTAGCAACGAATCTCTGGACTCAGAAAGGGGACTTAGAGATATGAAAATAGGCTAAATTTTGGTAGGATACTAGTTCCACATGTTTATAATTTGTGCGATTTGGAATTTCTTAAAAACGAATCACGGATTTGCCGCAATTGAATGTTTGGTAAAATAGGTCAGTTCAGTTTCAGCACCTAACCCATTTCAGGAATTAATTAAATGAGCCCCTTTATGATTATCGAAATAATCTGAAATTTTTATGATATGTATCTAAGATTCTACCAAACGTGTTTGTGACAAAAGATTATGGAAATGGACCTATTTGGTTAGCTTAACCACCCCATGAATACGAAGTAAAAGTCTGGAAGTATTTAGCTTCCAAAATCATGCATGTTGACATGTTATAAGGTATGCATACGATTATCCATGTCATGACTTGCATTGCATATCACTACATGTATCACGCATGATCATGAAACTGATTTTCATGGATTTTATGATGCAAGCAAGTTTTACAAGCAACTATGTTTTCGATATGCATGAAAAAGTTTTTACGGTCCCATGTTTTTAAAAGAAAGCTTCATGATTCCTTTGCCGGCCAAGCATGCGACTAACCCGACTCCAGACCCGGGGTTAATTGGTCTGATGACATGATATGTTCTGGACCCGTTCAGATCCGGGGTTAATTGATCTGATATCTGTTCTGGACCCGCTCAGATTCGAGGTTAATTGATCTGATATTTGTTCTGGACCCGTTCAGATCTGGGGTTAATTGGTCTGATATATGTTCTGGACCCGTTCAGATCCGGGGTTAATTGATCTGATATCTGTTTGGACCCGTTTTGGCCCAGGGTTAATTGGTCTGATGATATGTTCTGGACCCGCTCAGATCCGGGGTTAATTGATCTGACACTCTGTTTTTACGACATGTTACTTTATGGGACCAAAATGATGTTTTGACATGACATGACATGACATCATGCATTGCATCTTGCATAATTCACGATCATGAGGACATATTGCATGATACAGTTAATGGTTCTAAGTTATTATTGGTATAGCATTACCTAAAAACATGCTTAAGCCAAACGTCAAGTAAGTTCAAGATCCAAGATCAGGTATGGTATTGCATTCCCTAAAACATGCTTAAGCCAAACGTCAAGTGAGTACAGGATCCAAGATCAGGTATGAATTATGATTATTTGAGGTTTTGGGGCAATACATTCATGTTATGATTCTTTACGTATTTCATGGTAGTTTATTGTATCCTTGCTGGGTGATTTTTATCACTCACACTTTATTTTTCCCCCCAGAGCCAGATAATGCCAAGATAGAATGGATCGAGGATGAGCCGAGGGTACCTTATCCATAGGCGAGAAGATATGAAGGGAGCTACGCTAAGGACTTTTGTGCGGCCAAGACGTTTTGTATCATGACTATGTTTGAACTCTCTGGATTTCAGTTATGTTATTTTGTGGGAGTACCACCTCTGGGAACTTAGTAAATTGGTGATGCATGTTTGATTTGAAAAGTTTTAATTCTGCCTAAATTTTACTACCATGTTGAATGTTAGCATGGGAGTCCACGACTTATGTTATGGATGTTCGCATGTTATGCATGACGCCTGGTACTCTCCTCAGTGAAGTACGGCGGGTGCATCGTATCCGGACGAGGCTGGGTGCGGGGCGCTACAGGTGCATTCACTCCCTAACCCCCAAACAGCCCGTTTATACGCATGAAAAGGGAAAAATACTATCTCCATGATGAACATGTTAAGCTTAACACAAAAAGCATACATCTTGTTCATACTTTACCCCACTAGCTACAAATCTTACAAAGCTACACTTATTTTTCCCTCTTCCATCCAACCGTCCCCCATACATGTAAAAGAAGAGATTTTTGGTCACATTCATCCTAGATTTACCACATATCCATACTTAAAAATAACAAAGATTCCACCTTCGGAGCCAAGCTCACACATGAAAGCCGCTATACCCTAGGGCCGAAAGTTTCATGCATCAAAACTTAGCATTTCACATCTAAGATTAAATCTTAATGACATCTAGACATTCAAGCATGCACTTTCACATTCAAACCATGAGTACGTATAGTGTACTTGCCTTTTCAACTTACTCCTCTTCTTAGCTTGAAATGTGTATGGAATAGGTGAAGCCTTCCTCTTCTTCACACATGCACCCCACGGTTTTGATGAGGATAAAAGAACAAAGATTAGTTCATATTCTTAAGAGAAAGATGCACTAAATAGGGTTTAGATGGACTTACCAAATTGAACTTGTGTAGTGTTCAAGCCCCTTAAGACTAGTGTTTCCACAAAAGCTTGAGATTTTTGAGCCTAGTGACATTGAAGGTCAATGTCCATGAGCAAGAAAAGTAGCACTATGAGTTTCATCTTATGAAAGATGTAGAAATCTTCTTGAGAAGGTTAGGATATACTTACCTAATACCACTTGGCCTTGGAAGACCCTAGAACTTCTTGGCTTGATTCTTGGCCGTGTGGTTTGGGGAAGGAGGAGAGAAGAAACTTTCTTGTTCTTGTAGTTCTTTGATGGTTGGAATAGTGAGAGAATTCTAGAATGTGTTTGGGAGGGATCTATCTTCTTAGGCTAGTGTTAGCTATTGGGAGGGGTAAGAGGGGTTAAGGGGTTTCCATGTCTTGGTTAACCTTAGTTACTTTAAATGTTGTGGGATTAGAATGGAGTAACCATGGTAAACTAAGGTGACTCTTGGCTTCCCCCCCCCCCATGATTCACCGGCGGTGGGAGCCCTTTTTGGGTGGTTCTCTCTCCTTTTTGAATTATTCCCTCATGCTATATTAGCCCTTTTTGATGGAAAATAGAAAAAAATCACTTGCTCTTGGGTAATCTCTTGGATGATGACAAGTTAAGAGTATATTAGAAAATTCCTTGTTAAATGAAGGGAGAGAAAAGAGTCTTCATGGCTAGGGGCATCCGGCGGCCTCCTTATGAAGGAAGAGATATATGTCCCTCATGTGCATGGACATAATTATGGCATTCCATTAAAGCCTAATCATAGTTCACCCTTCTTGGTTTGCATGAAGAGTCTTAAGATCATTATTGGCTCCATAAGGCCTCATGGCTGAAAATATAAGTGATTGCACTTATATGTATGCATAAGTTAAATTCTATTGCATCTTATCTAAGATCCTGACTTGCCCATTCCTCCATCTTAGTTACGTACACACACGCATATTCAAAGTGTATCCTCAGCCGTTATCCTTTAAATACACCCCTCCCAGTAACTAAAATTTCTTAGGTCAATATCAAGGCATATACCGAAGTACATGTATGTGAGTAGGACCTGTATTTATATCTATACGTATGTATAAATATGGTACAACGCTATGCATGTAATTATACCCACATGGGTATATCATATGATCCTGCTTTTTATGATATTAAAGTGATTACTTCATGGTTAGGGTGAAGTCCTCTTAAATGCCTAACCACAATTTGCTTTTAGGGTTCCTTAATGATCTTGAAGTCACTTACTTGCTTAATAGGCCTTATGGCCGAAATATGAGTGGGCACGCCTATACATGTATGAGTTTGGTCCAATTTCATCTTACTCATGATCATAACTTACCCATTTTCCTATCTTAATACATGTATTTATGCATATGCATGTGTTGTGTATTGTCATTTATTTTCTATTGCGTACACTTCTCATCAGACTATAACCCCCCTTAAGCCACTTAGTTCATCGTAGACCACAGTCTATATAATAATGTGTGCACACACACACCGATATATATATATATATATATATATATATATGTGTGTGTGTGTGTGTGTGTGTGTGTGTGTGTGTGTGTGTGTGTGTGTGTGTGTGTGTGTGTGTGTGTGATTACATTATGCATACTATCTTGTGTAATTGCTTCAGTAAGCAATTAAGAGGGGTAGTTACATCTTTCTAGTAATGAAAAGGCCTCATAATGCCCCCCTTTTTACCCGGCGGCTAGAAAAGGAAAAAAATGCTTTTCCCTCCTTTCATCTTTTAAACCTTTAATTAGTAGAATCTTTAAAGGCTTTTCATGGTTGCCAACAAGGTTTGTGGCTTGTAGTAAACGTACACTCCACTAAATATATGGCCAAAATTTCAAGTAGTAAAATGAAAAGATATTTCAGCAACTCACTTGCTTCCTAGTTCATACTAAATGTAAGTAAGACCAAAATACTCTTTATTTGAATATCGTTCTAATTTAGGCGGGGTACAACAAAATTGGATCATACATACATAATTGTGGTTTGCAGAAATTGATGTTTATACGTATGTAACCGATGTAATTATGTGTCGATTATGTGTATATGTATAAAGATTGCATGATATTGATATATTTGGGGCCATGTAAGCTGCGGGTCAGCATGGTGTGTCGTTCCCCATGTTTGATATATATATGTATACATGAATCAAGGTGGAGCAATATATGTGTTATCTAAAGGTAATCTATTTATGAAGATGATATAAAGTAAATTGTTTTCAAATCTACTTTAAGATGTAAAAATTCTTTGTGAATTGAATACGTAAACAATGTGGCATTCATTAGCAAATGCTATTTGCTTCATGATGCGTTAATAAGGGTCGTTTGTCTCATGGACAGCGACCCAAGCGATAGTATTACATAAAATAATTTACAAACATTAGTTATTATATAAAGTAACTTGCAGCCCAAATGATGGTTATTTTATTATATAAAATGATTTGCAAAATGTCAGTGGTTGGATCTTTAAACAATTTGGAGTTGATGCCGTGAATGAAGAATTAAAAGTGGGTGGCTAGATTGTTAGGACCGACTTCTTACTGAGAAATTATGACATTAAAATGAAAAGGGGAACACAAATGTCACGGGCCGAGAATTTTAAGGTCGTTTAGTGGGTTTATTTCGGCCTTATCCTAGATTGTATAATGAATATGCAAGTTTTCAAAGTATATATGATTTCGAGATATAATTGATATAAATATATATATATATATATATATATATATATATATATATATTTGGAAAGATATATTTTATTAAAAGCCTCACTCATGGCGGAGGAAAACCTTATTATAAACATCATTTACAAACATCATCATATGAGAATAAATGAAATAGCGAGCGTATAATGGTGTATCTCCAGTCGTATATGATATGCCGCATTAAAACCTTGCCAAGTAAAACCACCCTTGTGGATAAAACCTTGGCGAATGAAAAAGCATACATATTTATACGGCTGTCATTGATACGAAAAGTATATAAACATGAATGACGCGACTCCATGACTGTATAATAGAAGACGCTAACGACAGGAAGGAGTCAGCTGTCACTTGATGTTGGTGATGGATTTTGACTTGAGCTGGATGGATCCACTTCGACATGTACCTCGTGAAAGAGCAAAAAAGAAGATATGACAATGGCAATGAAACATGAAATGATAACATGTGTAATGTCCAGACACGTACCCAAGTCGCCCTGGCTCAATTTAGGCCAAGGCGACGACATCATCTGTTTTCCCGGGCATGTGACTGTAGTTTCTCCAATGTTCCTCGTCAATGATCCAAAAATGCACCAGGAAGTCGCCGCCATAAGATGCTGGGGGAGGGTTGTCGCAGCCGCAGCATACTCATAGCCCAACAGGTTAAAAAAACCAAAGCATGCACGTATGAGGGAAAAACATCATTAACAAATATAAGAGAGCAGAACAAAAAGCGGACGACCAATGGAGTACAAAACATACCGAGTCTTCCTGTAACCCGCAGGATACAGGCAGAATGATGAAAAGAGTGCCAATCCATTTGGAAGACTGGATTAAGGGACGCGCAAATGAACTGTGAAAAGATCAAATGCGATGGAGCTCCGCACTAACGGTGGAAGAGTATGCGAATTATAAACTTGCGTACTGGGGTTCAGCATTGCATGCTGAGCAAGGTAATGGGCCGCCATATTCGCCTCCCTATAAATATGCAGAAAATCCAATCGATGGAGATGTGTTAATGTATGAAGCATGCGAAGATAATAATTTCCATGAACCAGATATGGTCGCGCAAGGTGGGATATTAGCTAAGCGCAATCCGTCTCCAGAATGATTGAACGATATAGTGGAAGAAAGTACAATAGCCCAAAAACCGCTGACTGTAGCTCTGCATTTAGAGGTGTACTTGGTGGGAGTCGGAAGGAGATTGCACCCACACATGAACCAACATGATCACGCAAAATTGCACCCCCTGAACTATAGTGTCTGCCTACTGCCGCATCTGTATTTAATTGAAATTTACCCACAGGCGGAGTACGCCAACGTACCAGAAGAGGACGCGGTGGCAGAGGCGAAGAAAACCAAGCAAATTGCGGTATAGATCCAGTCGCTAGTTTTGATCCAATAATCGTTTTACTCCATATAGATATGTCATAGTGAATAAAACCCCGGAGAGATACCATAGAGAAAGTGTGCTTGTCACCATATGTCAACGATGCATAAGTTCGCCATATATTGTACACTATAATCGACGGAATGACTATTTTTAAAACCCCCGAGAGAGAAGAGAAAGAAGACCAGTACCACCATGAGAGAAGATATTGGAGAAGATGCAACGATGATGGAAGGGGGGCAATGCAACTCACAAGCTAAATAATGCCAAAGAGAAACTATCATCGGGCAGTAGATAAAGATGTGATCAACCATAGCCGACGATTCCTTACAAAAAGGGCATTGCGTAGGTCGCGAAGCATTATATTTGCCAATATAATCTTCAAAAGGTAAAGCCGAATGAAAAATACACCACAAAAAAATTTGAGTGACAGGTGAATGATGTTTGAACCAAATAAATTTCGCAGAGAGCAGTGTTGGGATGGATATGCGACAGACATCATACGCCGAACGCAAGGAAAACTCTCCTGATGCCGAGGGGAGCCAGCTGAGATGGACAGCCTGGCCCTCAGTCTGGGCAAGGCAGAGGGGGTGAATACGGCAAATTATCTTCCAAATGGGTTAGTCAGGCAGTCGAGGAGTATAATCTCCGCGTCTACCATATTTTGCGTGCATGTACTTGCTCCAAAGGGTAGAATACTGCTAATATGACCACCACATACGAAAATGATAGGCTTGTTGAAGAATATATATATATATATTTGTAAGAGGGTTTTTATCAATAGAAAGCCTCACTTATGGCGGAGGAAAACCTTATTACATCGAAAACAGTAGAACGCATAAAGAAACTGGAGGTTATCAACATCCAAACCATATATGATATGCCGCATTAAAACCTTGCCAAGTAAAACGACCCTTGTGGATAAAACCTTAGCGAAGGAAAAAGCGTACATATTTATATGTTTGGAGTGTTGATAGACATTACAGGGGAAAATGATCATTACAACAAACCACAGATGATACATATAGCACAAGTGATGTAGTAGTCGCATAAAATCCCAAGCATGATGGTGAAGCCCAATTCCGTCCGAGAAAACAGTATCGTCAGCAGGAGAAACATTCCAAAGAGGTGAGGCCGTCCATGTACAAATGAAACATGAGAGTGCGTCAAGCATGAATAAGAGACATAAACAGCTGTAGCAGACCACAGAAACGTAAATCTTACCGAGTCTGCCTGTACTTGTCAGAGTACAGGCAGAGAAGTCGAATGAATGCCAATCCCTATGGAAGACCTGATGGTATCGGTACTTGGCAGTCGAATTGATGAGCGCCAAGCCAGAGTTAGGGGTTGTCCATGTACAACAGAAAATAAATAATGTATCATTTATGCGTAGACGACGTAAGATACTGCAGATGACCAAGGGAATGCTAAACATACCGAGCCTGCCTGTACCCACTTAAGTACATTCAGAGTATACCAAAGTGTGCCAATCCATATGGAAGACCAGAAGCTCAATGTGTACGCAAGTTTGATGATGTTAGGTCCAAAGTGACTGAAGCGCATACCATAGGCGGCAGACTGCTGCTAGTGTAGTAGTATGTGCTCGGTGATGTCATTGCGTGTTTGGCAAGGTAGTGAGCCTCCATGTTGGCCTCTCTATATATATGTGTTATTTCTAAACGATAGAGGTTAATCAACGTTTGTAACAGCCTGAGATGATAGTTACCAAAGATAGCTTGTGGTTGTTGCAGGCACAACAACATTTGTGCACAGTCAGTCTCTATGATGAGTGATCGATATAAGGGGAGAAAGTATAGTAAGCAAAATAGGGTAGCCTGAATCTCGGCCATCAAAGGTGTGCATGGAGGCAGTTAAAAGGAAAGGGCGCGCATGATAACGCCGCCAGAAACATAGTGGCGGCCAACTGCTGCATCAATATTAAGTTTGAATCTACCAGAAGGTGGAGTGTGCCATCTAACAACTCGGAGACGCGGGGGTCGAATATATGGGATCCACGAGAGAGAGATAGATGGTCCTGCTGCAAGTTTTGAGTCGTGTATTGTGCGAGTCCACATGTCAATATCAAAATGTATAGAGGCCCGAAGCACAGATATAGAAAAAGATGCAGAGTTCCCATACACTAAATGAGCATAACTGCGCCAGATGTTATTCACTAGAATAGCCGGAATGACAATTTTAAAAACCCCAAATAGTGAGGAAGATGTGGAGCGGTACCACCATGATAATAGGTATTGGCGTAGATTTAGAGTAGTAGGGGATATTCCATTCAACTCTGAGGCAAAGAAGGTCCATAAATGCCGAATATGAGGACAATAAAGGAATACATGATCCACCGTTGCCGAATGCTGCTTGCAGAATGCGGATGGGATCGCCTGACCCCCAGTGGGGGCGGTAAGAAATGACCGCCCGCCATGTGGCACACAGGGGGGGTGGTGAGGCTGGATGAAAGTCACCCCCACCTAGCCTCACCACCCCCCTGTGTGCCACGTGGCGGGCGGTCGCGAAGGGGGTCACTGGGGAGGCGGTCAGGAGATCCTGTTCCTGCAGAAAGGGCATTGCGTGGGGCGTGCTGCAGAATAATGGCCAATATAGTCCTCAAATGGAAAGGCAGAGTGAAATAAACGCCAAAGTAGTATTTTTGTGGTTGGAGAATGTTGCTTGAACCAAATAAATTTAGCAGAAAGTAGCGTCGGTTTGGAGGCACGACAAATATCATAGGCCGATTTTAGGGTGAATTCGCCCGAGGGTGTTTGTTTCCATGTAAGGTGAGAACCTGAGCCTGTCGTCTGTGTGATGCAGGTGGCATGTATGCGACATATTAGTTTCCCAGCCGGTGAATCTGGCAGTCGTGGCCGATAATCCCCTCTCTGGCCATATTTTACAAGCATATACCAACTCCATAGAGTGTCATGCTGCTGATATGACCACCAAATTCGGCAGTCATACGCCTGTTGTAACATGTTAATATCACGCAGTCCCAAGCCTCCTTCCTCAATAGGCAAAGTGATTTTTGACCATGCAACCCAGTGATGGCGATTGCCCCAATAAAATGCTGCCATCTTTCTGTTGATCATCTTGATGACAGACTTTGGTAATCCACCTGCGGCAAGAATATGAAGCGGAGGCGCAGAGATTACTGAACGCAGCAATACTAAACGACCCACCGAAGAGAGAAGGCGGGAATGCCAACCATGTAATCGATCCTCAATATGATGTAGCAGAGCAGAACAAAATCTGGACCGATTAATTCCTTTATGGAGATAAGAACCAAGATATCGAAAAGGCAGAGAAGTGAGTCGCATGCCCAATATTTCTTGGAAGGATCGACACTGATGTGGCGTAATGTTTGCCGAAGGAATGAGACTACTTTTTTGAAAGTTTACCTTTTGACCAAAAGCAGTTTCATACATAGTTAAGAAAGAGTGAAATCGCCGTAAATTGCGCTGTGTTCCCTGCAGAATAATAAGTACATCATCCGCGTACGCCAAGTGAGTAATTGCAAAAGGGATGCGTCCTAGGCGAAATGGTTGTATGTTGCCAGCGGCAACTAATGAATTTAGTCCTCTGCTGAAACCCTCCGATGTCAAAATGAATAACAATGGAGACAAAGTATCGCCCTGTTTGACACCCCTATACGGACGGAAGGAAGCTGACGGCTCACCATTTATCAAAACCGATAGTGTAGTGGCACGTAAATGGTTGATGACAATCCGAATGAAAAAAATCAAAGAAACCAAACTGACGCAGTAACCGCTCAAGATAATCCCAACTGACCCGATCAAATGCTTTCATTATATCCAACTTCAGGCATAACTGAGACCTGCCTTTATCCAACATATGAACCATTTCTCGTGCCAATAAAACTTGAGTTGAAATATCATGTCTAGGAAGGAATCCTGTTTGCTCTGGAGAGATTAATTTCGGCAGAAGCGTCCCCAAACGCGTGGCAATGATACGGGTACAAACTTTGCTCAAAAAGTTTGTCAGACAGATAGGCCCAAAATCACTGAATGTTTGAGTAGATTGCGTTTTGGGGATCAATGTAATTAAAGCACTAGCCATGACAGCTGGTTGTGGGACTCCAAGAAAAAACTCCTGCACTGCTTTAACAACATCAGAATGTATAATAGGCCAACATGAACGATAGAACTTACCGTGGAACCCATCTGGACCGGCAGCACTCTAAGGGTCTAAGTGCCACACTGCCTCCTTTACTTCTGTTTCCATGGGAAGCTGTGTAAGCATAAGATTGTCTGATTCTGTTATCAGACGAGGGATGTGTGATAGAATAGAAGATTGATTTTGCGTTAGCTCCTGAGCAAATAAATCAGTATAGAAAGAGATTGATGCGGACATAATATCAGTCGGATTCGTCAGTATCGTTCCCGCCGCATTACGAATCTGTTGGATTCGCAGGTGTGTCCGCTTTCCTTTGACAATGAAATGAAAATACTGTGTGTTAGCATCGCCTTCTTTAAGCCATTTTACCCTGGCTTTTTGCTTCCAGAATTGTAATTCATAAGTGGACGCGCGTAGATATTCTGTCTTCGCCCTATGATACTCTTCTCTCGTTTCTGCTGTGGGATGCACATCCCATGTTGCCTCTGCATTATTAAGCTGATTCTCTGCATGCTTCAGATTGCTGAAAATATTCCCAAAGATTTCCTTATTCCATCTCTGGATATCTCTCTTGAAAGAAAACATTTTTTTATAGAAACCATACATGCCTCCAGTAGTGGGATATGATAACCATGTCTGCTGCATATAGGAATGAAAATCGGAGTGATGTAGCCAGGCGTCTAAAAACCGGAATGAGCGTCGGCCAGCTAAAGCACTAAGTCGACTCAAGAATAATAATGGCATGTGATCCGATGTAACCCTCGGCAGATGTGTTAGCTGAAAATCCTCAAACACATCCTGAAAAGCCGAATTTACAAAAACCCAGTCCAATCTACGACGTACTCGGCCAAGTCCCCTGCCATCTGCCCAAGTAAATCTGGAGCCTTGATATGGCGGCGCCATAAGGGAGCATGTTTCAATACACTCATTAAAGTCTTGTAATACTGCTAAAGACGGAGTTGAACGACCACTATGATCATCAATGGTTCGAAAGTATTAAAATCAACACCCACTATCCAGGGCAATTTGGATAATTCAGCAAAGTCACATAATGATTGCCGTAGTGGGCGACGCTGAAGGGAGGTATGTTTCGCATATACAACGGATAAAACAAAGGTCCACTGCATTGAAAGTGACTGCAAAGTGAAATGTATCACTTGATCTTGATCCTGTATTGCAAGCAAACGAAATTCAGTATCACGCCAGAAAAACCAAATACGTTCCGATTGAAAGGCATAAGACCGCGGAAAACCAAGACGTAAGCCAAGCCCATCTATTTGTGAAGGTGCATGCTTGGGTTCAATTAAAGCAAGTAAATGTAAGCGATGTTCTTGAATCATATGTTGCAACCTAGGTAGCGAGGCACGCATGCCTCGGATGTTCCATATTAATGTATTCATTGAGTAAGAGAGGAGGTACTTCCCTGTATGATGTGCGATGCGCTGCGCGTCAAGATCATGGATGGCGGGAGGGGGGTAAATCTTTGCGGGCCCGGCGCTTACGACGTGGGACAACTGGTATGAATTCAGCCTCCTCAGCATGTTTTTCCAATCGTGATATTAATATCTCCTCATCCTGTGATGGTGGTATTAACTGCATTCGGCGTGCGACTTCTTCAGGTACATTAGGTATATCCTCAATATGGTTGTCAACTGGCAAATCCATATCTGATGAGTGGCCCGTTTCTATTTCATTGATTTCGTTTGGCAAATGATGGTCTGCAGCATCACAGAATTCCTCAACAAGGTGGCCAACAGGATCATGGTTAATGGTTGTATCGGTAGGGTGCAGAGGCGCCATATCCGGTTGGTCATCAAGGGCAGTATTTTCAGCAAGCAGCTCCTGGATTGCTGGAGGCGGTACAGGCGCTTTCTTTTTGACTGGAGTCCAGCGCTGCTTTGATGAATGAGGCGGCGGCGGGGGAGGCGGCGGAGGAGGCACATTAGGTTTTTCTTTGGGAGGGCATGCACTGGTCGCATGACCCAGTCGTCGATACGAAGTGCAGAATAAAGGTAGGTCTTCATAGACCACCGACTGTAGGATCATCCTACCTTTAGCCTGCAAATACATCTTCTGCGGTAATTCCTGAGAAACATCGACCTCAACACATACACGAGCAACAGACGGCCTCAGCCCATCAGTTGTCGCAACATCCAGTCTCATCGGCGTTCCAATCGGTCGAACAACTTCAAAGAGAGCCGCCCGGTGGTGGAGATGGATCGGTAAGGCTGGTAATGCGATCCAAACCGGGACAATAGGGACGTCTGCAGAGGGATCAAAATCAACTGTCCACTTCATAATTCTCATGTGACACCCGGAGATATGCCAAGAACGACGATAAAAACATCTCAAATAATCCGATTCATTGCGGAAATTTAAAAGTATATGTGTTTGATCAATCAATGTAATACGCAAATCGTGATGAAATCCAATTTTCTCAAAAACCTCACGTATAACTTTCAAAGGTGGCTGGCCATACCAGAAAGTGCCAACCAAAGAATACCTGAAGGGCGCAGCAAGTGCATCAATCTCGGAATCAAGGAATAAAATCATTGGGATACCCTTATATATATACATACATATTTTTTTAAATGAAGGAAATTTTATTATGAGAACTCTCACTTATGGTGGAGGAAAACCTTATTACAAACAAATGAAAAAATAACGATAGTAGCAGTGTATGATTATCAACATCCATTTGATATATGATATGTCGCATTAAAACCTTGCCAAGTAAAACCACCCTTGTGGATAAAACCTTGGCAAAGGAAAAAAGCGTACATATTTATATAAATTGACTGTTGATATGCGCTATCATGTAATGTGAAAGTACTTGATAACCGAATGTTACACAAACGTAATAAAACCAAACGCCATGTGATCATCCACGCTTGATGGTTAGGACTTGTCCAGTCGGGATTTGCGCCAGTGCCCAGGAGAAGAAATGCGAGACATGTCCCCGTCCATGCATCCAAAAAAGTACTAGCTGAGTGAAGCAGTGGTATGAAACAGTGGGAAGTGTGGAAGATGAAATGAAATAAGATCATACCAGGCCTGCCTGCACTAAGTAAAGTGCCGGCAGAGAAAAAGATGAAGCGCCAATCCATTTGGAAGACTTGGAAGCGAAACAAACAGCATATATGTATCCACCATGAACCCCGCTCATCATCATAAACAAACATGAAACATAAGATCATCAATGCAAAGAATGTATAAAAGACTGAGGTAAGCCACTGTATGAACCATATGTAAAGTGTGGGAATGAAGCGAATGAGGATCATACCCAGTCTGCATGTCCCAACTAAGGTACAGGCAGAGACTGTAGTAAGTTGCCAATCCATTTGGAAGACCTGAATGTTAAGGAACTCGCAAATTTGCAGAGGAGAGGTCCAAAGCAATGGTACCGCGAACAAGCGATGGAAGATTGTGTCGCGAGTAGCATCGAGTGCGAGGAAACATCATGGAATGCTGCGCAAGATAATGTGCGGCCATATTGGCTTCTCGATATACATGAATATAATCCAGTCGATGATGACGTAATAATACCCATAATAGCCGAAGATGATAATTCCCAAAGAGAGGGTTTGGCTGCTTCAAACGTGTAATAAGCTGGGCACAGTCCGTCTCCAGAACAATGGAGCGAAAAAGGGGAAGAAAATATAATAGACCAAACAATGCAGTCTGGGCCTCTGCTGCAAATGGCGTACTATGTGGAAGCCAAAAAGAAATTGCCCCCACACAAACACCCAAATGATCACGTAATATTGCTCCTCCGACTGCGTTATGTCTACCAACAGATGCATCAATATTCAACTTTAGGCATCCAGATGGTGGGGTTTGCCAGCAAACAAGATGTGGTCGCGGGGACCGAGTTCTGGGGATCCATGAAAGATGCAGGGTGTGTGTTACTGCAAGTTTTGAGCCTTGTGAAGATTTAACCCAGATTTCAATGTCATAATGGATTGAAGCCCGAAGAGTAGCAGGAGCAAATGAAATAGAATCCCCATATACTAATGCAGAATATGATCTCCATATGTTGTAGACAATAATAGCAGGAACTATGATCTTTAAGATCCCAAATAGTGATGAGAACGAGGAACGATACCACCAAGATAACAAGTACTGTTGAAGGTGTAACGAGGTGGGCAATGGGCCAGATAATTCAATCGTAAAATAGCGCCAAACATGATGAATGTGAGTGCAGTAGATGAAAACATGATCTATCGTTGCCGAATGTTGTTTGCAAAATGGACATTGTGTGGGGCAAAAAGCAGAATAGCTGCCTATGTAATCCTCAAATGGTAAGGCCATGTGGAAAATACGCCACAGAAACAATTTTATTGTCAGAGAATGATGTTTGTACCAAATGAACTTAGCAGAGAGCAGTGCTGGTCTTGCTATACGGCAAACGTTATACGCTATTTTGAGAGAAAACTCACCTGATGCCGTGTGGTTCCATGTTAGGTGTTGTCCTGAACCTTCTGTCTGAGCAATACAGTGAGCATGGATTCTACAAATCAGTTTTCATATCAGAGAATCTGGAAGCCGTGGTATATAATCTCCCCTGCGTCCATACTTTTCATGCATGTATTTACTCCAAAGGGTGTCGTGTTGTTGATATGTCCACCAGATGCGACAGTGATATGCCCGTTGTAAACTCGTAAGATCTAAAAGTCCTAGTCCACCTTCTTCAAATGGCACAGCTATTTTAGACCATGCAACCCAATGATGGCGATTACCCCAATAAAAAGAGGCCATTTTCCTTACAATGACCTTAGTGACTGACTTTGGTAAACCGCCAGCTGCGAATATATGTAGTGGAAGAGCTGAAATCATAGAGCGAAGTAGTACCAGTCGACCAGCTGCCGATAAAAGGTGTGCATGCCATCCCTGCATGCGTTCGTCAATGTGCTGCAATAGAGATGTACAAAATCTTGCACGATTTATTCCCTTGTGTAAGAATGATCCAAGATACCGGAATGGCAGTGCAGTGTTGCGCATGCCCAATATGGTTTGGAATGCACAACATTGTTGAGGTGATGTGCTGGAAGATGAGATGAAACTGCTTTTGTGAAAATTAATTTTTTGGCCAGATGCAGTTTCATATGAGGTTAAGAAATCATGAAATCGGCGCATATTGCGCTGTGTACCCCGAAGGAAGATAAGTAGGTCATCTGCATATGCTAAATGAGTGATAGTGAATGGAATGCGGCCCAGACGAAAAGATTGCAGTCTGCCAGAATCAACTAAAAATTTGATGCCCCTGCTAAAACCCTCCGAAGATAAAATGAATAGTAGCGGAGAAAGTGGATCACCCTGTCCATTAATCAATACTGACAATGTGGTTGCTCTCAAGTGGTTTAATATGATCCAAATAAAGAAAGGAGAGAAACCAAATTGACGCAATAATAATCCCAAATACTCCCAGCTTACGCGGTCAAATGCTTTCATCATGTCCAATTTTAAGCATAGCTGGGATCCCCCTTTGTCAAGCATATGTACCATCTCACGTGCCATAAGAACTTGGGAAGAGATATCATGACCAGGCAAGAAACCTGTCTGTTCCGGAGATATCAACTTATGAAGCAAAGTGCCAAATCGTGTAGCAATAATTCTCGTGCAAACTTTACTCAGAAAGTTTGTAAGGCATATGGGCCGGAAGTCACTGAAAGTCTGAGGAGACTGAGTCTTTGGGATCAATGCACTAGCCATGACTGAGGGTTGTGGCACCCCTAGAAAAAACTCCTGCACTGCTTTAACAACGTCAGCATGAATAATTGTCTAACAAGTTCGGTAAAACTTACCATGAAACCCATCCGGCCCAGCTGCACTTTGCGGGTCTAAATGCCATACTGCTTCTTTTACTTCTGCTGCTGTCGGTAATTGCGTGAGCATAATATTGTCATCTCCTGTTATCAGACATGGTATATGTGATAATATGACTGAATGATCATGTGTAGCCTCCCTTGCAAATAAGGTTGTGTAAAAAGATACTGCTTCTGCCATAATATCCGATGGCGTCATATGTAGTGCGCCCGATGTGGAGCGAATTTGTTGAATACGAAGTGCAGTGCGCCGTCCTTTGACAATAGAGTGGAAAATTTGGGTATTTGCATCACCCTCATTTATCCATTTGATCCTCGCCTTCTGTTTCCAAAAATGCATCTCATAATTAGCTACCTGCAAGTACTCAGCTTTCGCATGGTGGTATGCCTGTTTAGTTGTGTCCGTGGGGTTGGCCTCCCAGAGTGCCTCAGCATGATTCAAATGTGATTCCGCATGCATAAGATTTTGGAAAATATTACCGAAAATGTTTTTATTCCAACGTTGGATGTCTTTTTTAAGAGAAAATAATTTCGAATAAAAACCATACATACCTCCTGTAGTCGGATATGAGGACCATGCATTCTGCATGTAAGAATAAAAATCCAGATGAATCAACCATGAATCCAAGAAACGGAACGTTCGATGTCCACTGGAAGTATTGAGTCGACATTGAAAGAGCATAGGCGTGCGGTCAGAAGTAATATATACATATACATATATTTTTTTATTAAAAAGCGATTTATTAATTATGCCTCACTTTTGGCAGAGGAAAACCTCATTACATGAAGAAAGTATAACGGAAAATAGAAAGGTGAAGTTTCAACAGCCAAGAGATATATGATATGCCGCATTAAAACCTTGCCAAGTAAAACCACCCTTGTGGATAAAACCTTGGCGAAGGAAAAAGCATACATATTTATACTCTTGGAATGTTGAGACGTTTTACAATAGAATAATGAGAAAACAGTAATGCTTATTTGAGTCACTTGAAGCAGGAGATATTGTTGCCCGAGGATCATCCGAACACCATCCGCAGAACCTTCAGCAGCCTTGTGCGCGTGATTAGCCAAGAGAAATTTTGAGGTCGTACATGCACAGAAAAACAGGAGAATATGTGATACAGCCGAACAATGCATAAGTAAATGCAGCCAAGCCAGTGAAAACAGCGCATACCAGGCCTGCCTGTACTGTCCGAAGTACAGGCAAAGGAATGAAATGAGCGCCAATCCATATGGAAGACCAGTGGAGCAGCAGCGTGACCAGTTTGAAGATGTGTATATGGCCATGCATCAAAGATACATAAAAGGGCATCAAGCAGAAGCAGAAAATGTATAAGAGTCTGATAAATCAATAAGATGCGAAGCTCACTGAAGCTGTCTGCGCTTAGAAAAGCACAGGCAGCGAATGCAAGTGTATGCCAATCCATATGGAACACTTGGTAGTGTAGACACTCGCCAGAGGCAATGAAAATCATCCAGCCACAACAAATTACATTCCATGTAGAAAATAAAACAAAGGGTGCATCAATAGATAGTAATCGATAGGAGATGGCTTGAAGAAGCGAGAGAAACACACCGAGTCTGCCTGTACTCACATGAGCACAGGCAGAAGAGAGTATAGTGCGCCAATCCATTTGAAAGACATAAACATCAATGAATGCGTAATGTTGCTGACGTGAGATCCAAAGCGACAGAGGCGCGAACCATGGGTGGTAGACTGTTGCTAGTGAAAAAGCATGTGATCGGGGATGTCATGGCGTACTGAGAAAGATAATGTGCCGGCATGTTGGCTTCGCGATAGATATGCGTGACTTCCAAGTGATGACAATTAATCAATGTGTGTAAGAGCCGGAGATGATAGTTGCCAAAAATAGGCCGTTGCTGTTGTAGGCGCAGCAGCATTTGCGCACAGTCTGTCTCGATGATTAATGTCCGATATAAAGGAAGAAAATAGAGCAATCCAAATAAGGTTGCCTGAATTTCAGCCATTAGCGGCATGCATGAGGGTAAGCGAAATGATAGAGCGCGCACACAGACGCCGTGGTGGTCACGCAGTATGACTCCACCCGCCGCATATTGCCGTCCAACGGCTGCATCAACATTAATTTTAAATCGGCCTGATGGTGGAGTATGCCATCTGATTACCTTGTGGCATGGAGATCGAATCTTTGGAATCCAAGACAAAGATGCACTTGGTCCTGCAGCTAGCTTGGAACCATGGAGTGTATGAATCCACATATCAATGTCAAAGTGGATAGTGTTCCGGAGTGCCGATAGAGAAAAGGATGTAGCGTAGCAGCACCATATATTATGCACTAGGATACCCGGGACAACGATTTTAAGAACCCCAAGGATGGAAGAATATGAGGAGCGATACCACCAAGATAGTAGATATTGGCGCAAAGTCATAGTAGTGAGATAGACGCCATGCTACTCTGTCGCGAAGAAAGTCCATAATAGCCTAATTGGCTGACAATACAGGAAAACATGATCTACTGTGGTGGAGTGTTGCTTAAAAAAAGGGCACTGCGTTGGACGAGCCGCAGAATAAGTGTTAATGTAATCTTCAAATGGCAGTGCTGAGTGAAATAAACGCCAAAGCAGGATTTTAATGGTGGGCGAATGGTGCTTGAACCAAATGAACTTAGCTGAGAGTATCGTTGGCCCAGATGGGCGACAAATATCATAGGCTGATTTTAGCGTGAATTCACCCAAGGGTGTTGGCAGCCATATAAGATGAGTGCCCACACCTACTGCTTGCGAAGTACATACATCATGGATACGACAAATTAGTTTCCAAACCGGTGAATCCAGTAGACGTGGCCGAAAATCTCCTCGGCAGCCATATTTAGCATGCATATACCGACTCCACAAAGTGTCATGTTTCTGATAAAGCCACCATATTCTGCAGCGATAAGCCTGCTGCAGCATGTGAAGATCCCGTAGTCCCAAGCCTCCTTCCTCAACAGGCAAGGTGATTTTTGACCAAGCCACCCAATGATATCGTTTGCCCCAGTAAAAACTGGCCATCTTCCTGTGTATCATTTTAATGACCAATTTTGGCAATCCTCCTGCATCCATGACATGGAGAGGGAGCGAAGAAAGTACTGAACGCAATAAAACTAAACGACCCGCTGATGAAAGGAGGCGGGAATGCCAACCATTTAATCGATCATCAAAATCAATCAGCAAGTGTCATCATAGGCAAAAAGCGAATGAAGGAAAATAAGAATGCTCAATCTCCAGTCATATACGATATGCCGCATTAAAACCTTGTCAAGTAAAACCACCCTTGTGGATATATATATATATATGTGTGTGTGTGTGTACAGTTCTTGTGAATGGAAAGCTATGAACTAATTATTTTAAGTAAGTCAAATTAACATTTATTATTAGGTATTGATTGTTATACTACAATTGTTTAGATCCGAGCCTAGAAGAGAAGGAAGTTAATTCGTCAAAAAGGTAGGTGCCTCTTCCCCCTCAAACGGGTATGATTCATGCATGCTTTGATGGTATACTAATGTGTTTCGTTGTTTTTATTTGTTTAAGTTGTTAATTTTGTATATGTTGGAAAGCATGAGATATATTGTTTATGGCTTCTATGTGCGTGTATGTGTGTGAATTTGGTGGTATGCTTGAATCGAAAAAAATACCCTTAAAGAATTGGGGAAAAAAGGGGGGGAACTTCCACATTAGGAGCATTTAAAAAGTTGTCTTTTGGCCTTAGGATAGGTTCCTATAGACTGGAAATAGGAAAAATGGGGGTTGGGATAGAAAAACGAATCACAGCGCGTGTTGTCACTGGTGGAACAACCATTAAATAAAAATTAAATTAAATTAAGGCAGAGAACAGGCCGGACAACGGACCGAGCCGGCTGGCCAGCGGGTCGGACTGAAGGCGGCCCATTAACCACTAAAAAAAGTGTATAGAAAAATATAATTAAACACCAATAAAATTCAAATAAATTCTAGAAAATATAAAAGGTTAAAATTAAATTATTTTCACTTAATTTCTAAAGTTTGGTAAATTTAAGAAATTAAAAATAAATAGCAATAAATATAATTAAATAAGGGAGAAATAGGGAAAATTAGTAGAACTTTTTAGAAAATTAATACAAGCTAAGGAAAAATTAAGGGTGATGATAAATAACAACTTGCTAATATTCGGAAAATTTACGAACCTAGACTTGAGTACCAGAGGATGGTGAGGATGGGTCAGGGGCCTCAGGCGATTGTGTTTTTGCATTTCATGGCACGTGCATTGCATATATGGCGGGTCGTGAAGTACGGGTCATGGGCGCTCAGGATGGTGTACGGTGGTAGGGCCACGCACACTCAGTATGGTGTACGGTGGCACGGCCATGCACACTCAGTATGGTGACTGTGGGTGGGTACGACCCACAGCCACTCAGTAGGACCCAGGTTCATGCATTGCACGGTGGAGATATCATCATTCTGTGTGACATAACTTTGTTGCGCGTGACACGTGGATGGAGCATGCATCACGTAGTTGCGCATTTTTATGTGGAGTGTTTTACTTACTGTATTTACTTTATCTTATGCATGTTATATCATATTTATGTGCTATGTGGTTATATCATTCGGTATGCATGTTTTGTATTTGTTTGGGGCGGGCATCTACTGGGTGATTTTCTGTCACTCACCCCTACTTCCCAGGTGAGCCGGATGGGGAATACGAGCACATCTTTGTTGAGGACGAGACGGACATAGAAGAGTGGGCTGGTTGATAGCTGCAGCTAGGTTTCGAGGGGGCTCTGCAGCTATTTGTGTTTACGTATACTTTGGAGATTTTTCACAGACTTCTTAGTACTTTTATTATCAGAGTTTATTCAGTAATGTAAATATGATTATTGAAGGTTAATTTAAGTTATGATTTACGTTTCTGCGAGAAACATTTATGCGTCATTTCTGACATGTAAGTGATTGATTCGACGCCTTGTATTCTCCTTAGCGAGATACGGTGGGTGCACTGTTCCCGATGCTAGGGCTCGAGAGCGGGGCGCTACAGTTCACCCTCATCTTGTTCAAATGTTTCATTAGTGTGAACATTATCATATGTAATTTGATCATTAGTTGTATTATCTTCTAATTGCAAAGTTTCTTCATTTATTTCATCCAAGGGTTCATGCATGTCTTTTTCAGGGGGAGTTGGTTCTAGATGATCAAGTACAAGCTCAAGTAATACATCATCATCAAACATATTTTCAACATTATTTTCTTGTTTATGTTGATTTTTATCACTAACTTCAAATCATGCATTTTCATTGAATTTTACATGTATGGATTCAATTATCGTTCTAGAAGCAGGATTATAACACCTATATGCTCTTGAGTTAGTTGAATACCCAACAAATATGCATTCAATAGACTTTTGTTCAAATTTATCTAGATTATCCTTAGTGTTTAGTACAAAACATTTACATCCAAATACTTTAAGATAATCTATCTTAGGTTGTCTATTGTTTAGCAATCCATAAGGCGTTTTATTTAATTTCTTTCTAATAGTAAGCCTATTTATAATATAGCATGCACAACTAACTGCTTCAGCCCATAAATATTTAGGTAATTTATTTTCACAAAGCATTGTCCTAGCAACTTCTTGAATTGTTCTATTTTTACGTTCAGCAACTCCATTGAGTTGTGGTGTTCTAGGTGGTGAGAATTCATGTTTAATTCCATGTACTTCACAAAATTTGATTACATCTTTGTTTTTCAATTCTCCACCTTTATCACTTCTAATCCTTTTAACATTTTCTTCGTAAATGTTTTCAAGTTGCTTTATAAGAGTTTCGATTGCTAATGGAGCATCGTCTTTGTGTGTTAAGAACAATGTCCATATGTAGCGTGAGTAATCATCTACTATGACACACACATAGTAGTGTCCACCTAGACTTCTTGTCCTACTTGGACCAAATAAGTCTAAGTGAAGCAATTCTAGTACATGACTAATACTCACTTCATGTTTCGGTTTTAATGTTTCTTGAATGTGTTTTCCTTTTATACATGTTTCACATATTTGAAAATTATCTAAGTCTAACTTAGGCATTCCTCTAATTAAATTCTTCTTAGATAATTTCTTAATGGTTGAAATTCCTATATGGCCTAATCTTCTATGCCATAAATTTACATCTAAGTCATGTGATATTAAACACTTAACCTTAGCATCTAACATGTTATCTAAGTTAAGAGTATAAATGTTACCATCTTTATTTCCTTTTAATACTATTTCTCCTTTTTTATTTATTATATCACAAGAATTGGGAAGAAAAGAGACATTATAACCACAATCTATAAGTTGAGAAATACTAAGTAAATTATACGAGAGATTGCTTACTAACAACACATTTCGTATTTGAAATGTGTTAGGGTCCCCAATTGTTCCTTTTCCAACAACTTGTCATTTGTTGTTGTCGCTGAATGTTACTTTTCCTCCTTTCTTGATATGTTCCAATTCGATGAATAGTTTGGGGTTGCCTGTCATATGCCCCGAACACCCACTCTCTAAAAACCATTTGGTTTTCAGATTCTTTGACTTTGGCCTCCTGGCATTCGTTGCGTTTTTCCTACAATGGAGACAAAGTTTTAGGTACCTTTTATTTTGGTCCTTGAATGTTAGGGGCACTATTCTTGTTTAGATATCCCTTAGGTATTCAAACTTGAACACACCTTTTAGGCACATTTTTAGCATGATTATAATTTGGAAAATAAAAAGGATTAGCATATAGATGATCATTCCACATAAGTGAAGATGCATTGTTATACATGTTACGCCATGGTTGATAATCATTATATGATGGCCGATTTCTATAATGTGCATAAGGCATGCGATTTTGTTTCTTGAATGGCGCTATATAAGTGTGTTCATAGGCATTTCTATAAGACATATATGAGTGTTGCCTATACTTAGGTTCATAATAAGTTGGATACATTTTATTCTTTCTAGTTATATTCTTATATATATATGCATAATTTATAGGTTGTCTAGATACAAAATTTGGCCTAGATGTATGTTTATGCGTGTGTATATTTGTGGGTGTGTGTTGTATTTTTGCCTTGATATAAGTAGAAGAAGGTGTAGAAGAAGATGTAGCAGGCAAAGTTGATTTTTTTGTATTATATAGCAACTTTGTACTAGATGAGACAAATTTAGTCTTTTTATCTACTTTTACATTTTATTATTTATAGCCTAAACCAGTTTTATCATTTCCATAATTTTGTGATGAGATTAATGTATCTAACATATTAGCGCCCGATTTAAATTGTTCTAACATTTTTTCTAAGTTAAATTTAGAAGACTTAAGTTGTATTATTTCATATTCACAACTTTCCAACTTAGACTTTAACATATTATTTTCCGTTTTTAACTTTTGTTCATTTTTCCTAAGTGATTCAATTTTATTCTCTAAAGAATCAAGAGTATTAGTAGACTCTTGTTTAAAAGACTCTAATTGTTCAGAAAATTCCAAGTTGGACGTCTTCAACTTTTCATTTTCGCCAATTAGTTTCTTCTTTTCTTAGAGAGCTTCTTACAGTGTGCATGCATTTTTAGGAATTTTCATACATTTCATCATATGTCATTTCATTTTCAGAATCACTATCAGATGAAGAACTTACCTCATTTGATACGAAGCAAACTTGAGCTTCCTCAGTTTCGGATTCTGAGCCAGATGAGTCGCTCCATGTGCTCACCTTTATTGCTTGTTTCCCTTTCCTTGACTTTGACTCCTTCGTCTTTGTCATTTGTGCCTCCTTGTCCTTGACTTGTTTATTATTGTTGTTATTATTATTTTTCTTCGTTGGACAATCATATGAAATATGTCCTTTTTGACCGCATTCATAACACTTTAATTCTTTATTATACCATTTGTTTGTGTTATTTTTCTTAGGTTGAGAAGAAGAAGAAGAAGAATGTTGTCTATTCCTATTGGGACGTTTGAAAAACTTTCTAAGTGTTCTCGCTATTAATATCAAGTCATCAATTAATTTAGTGTCACTATCACTATCATCATTATTTGTATGTGTTTCAGTTGTTTTGAAATCTATTGACTTACTTGATGATTTAGATGACTCGGACTTCCGTTGGTTTAGGTTTACTTCATAGACTTTAAGATACCTGATCAATTCATCCATCTTAGTGATTGACTTTGTCTCCTCGATTGCAGCCACCATTGGATCCCATTCAGCAGGAAGGCTTCTTAGTAGCTTTTGAACTTTTTCATTGCTTGTGAATGATTTGCCTAAAGCTTCAAGGGCATTAAAAATGTTAGTAATCCTCAAATCCGTAGATGTTATGGATTTGTTTGGCAACATTTTAAAAGACTCTAATTCAGTCATAAGCATGTTTATTTTTGATTCTTTAACACCACTGGTACCTTCATGCTTTAATACAAGTGATTTCCACATATCGTGTGCACTTGTGCAATTTGACACATATCCTGCTTCAGAAGTTGTAAGTCCATTCAAAAGTAATTGCATAGCTTTAGCATTTATGGATATTTTCTTTTTATCTTCCGATGACCATTCACTTTTATACTTTTCATCCTCTTGTGTGACTCCTATAACTTGTACAACTTTCATTGGAATGTACGGACCATCTTCAACTATAGACCATAAATCGATGTCTATAGCCATTAAGAATAGCCTCATTCTTAGTTTCCAATGAACAAAATTATTTCCATCAAGAAGAGGAGGGTGTTGTGTAGACATACCTTCCAACTCACCTTTGTGAGAAACAATAGTCATTGTATGTGCCTTGGATTTGAGACAAGCAGTATATAATGAATTGTTGTTTCTTGGCATTGTATTGTTCGTATGGTGTTGAATCTTGCTTCTTTGAGTGATGTAGACCTCGCTCTGATACCAATTGTTGGACCGTGCACTTGCAATAAACACCACTAGAGGGGGAGGGTAAATTGTGGTTAGCGGAAATTATACTACAACCCTTTGTAAAAATACCCTTTGAAAACAGAATCTGAAATTGCCTCATATTCAGAACCCATTTTTGAAAAATTCAAAACTAATTGTATACAACTCCAAAAATTAAGAAACTTTCCAGAATTTAACTTCAATGAGTTAACAAGACTCTATCCATAAATCAGACAAAAATAAGATCATTGGCCCTTCAAACAAATAAAAATATTCAGATAGTCAATCTGGACAGAATTGGACAGAATGTTGCTAATTTTGAAAATAGTGTTTCTCTTTGAATACTCAACCAAACAGGTTGATCTTTATATCAAAACACTCCTTAGAATGTGTAGATGAAGTTTCAAGAAGGCCCTGACCTTAAACAATTCTTGATAAATACAGAATTTAAGTTTTCTCAAAACTGGTCAGATTGCAGCCAGATTAGAGCAGTTATATTGCAAAGACTGAAAGACTAACTTTCTCTTGCTCAAATCAGTGATTCTTGTTGCAAATGAAAGCTAACAGTCTGAAGTATAACGCCGCCAAAAATCATGAATTTTGAAAGTGTTTAGCTATTTTTCAAAACGTGAGAAGTTGTGTGAAAACTGCAGTAAAAAAAAGCAGAAAACAGAAATGAAGAAACAAGATAAGAACACCGAGAATATATCCTGGTTCGGTAAATGTTACCTACTCCAGTTCCAAGAAACACCTTTCCTTGGATTTCACTATCAAATGAATCACCTTACAACAAGAACCAAGCTTGATCCTTGTTTTACACACTAACCCTACTCAAGACTTGGATAATCACCTTCTAAGCAACACTTAGTTGCAACACCTCTACCACCTATTGATGTAGCCTTATAGAAATGGCTAATCAATCTTAAAAATGAATCTCAAGAGGCTTGTAGCTCAACAAAAACAATAAGAACACCTTTGGTACAAAGAATGGAACAAGAACAATAAGAAGAAGATGATAGCTAGATAATTCAACAAATGCTTTCAAGTGAGCTTCAAGTGTGTTTCATCTTCCTCACCATTGCATCTATTTATAGTGTGATTTGAGCCTTGGAGATAAGAACTCCAATGTGTCACCATATTCATCATCAAATCCAAATGTCTTCACATCATTGGTTGGCTTTGTTCATTTGGCAAAATAATACAACATAATTGGTCCACCTTGGCATTACACGTGGCCAAAAATTCCACCTTGAAATTGTCTTGAAAATGTGAAGATAATACCCAAAGATAATAGCCATAACAACTCCATTATCTTCTCAACTCTTTGGCAAGATAATAGGCATGTGGGCATTTGACAAATTCAAATAAAAAATCAGCTCCATTTTGTCCAACATAGCCGTTGGTTATCACCTTGGATTTTCCAAAAATTAACTTTTGATTATCCTTTGTAAAATGAAGAAAATAAGAAAGGATAATACCACCAAAATATCCTCAACTCCAAGCACAAGAATAGGACACGTGAAAGCTGCATTTGACTAAAAAATCTACTGAAAACATCAAGTAGCCGTTGGATACATTTGAACATTTCCTAGTTGGCAATTTTTGCCAACTAGCTCCTTTTTGGTTGGTCCACTTGTCACCAACTCATAAAATAATTACACCATCATTCCCACCTGTCACGTTTTTGGACATACATATATGTGTAGCAACTCAGATTTTTGAAGAAGAAATCAATAGATAATAGTTGACAAGATTATGTCAACGTGTAACACCGAAATTCCCAATATTTTTTCTTAAATGTCGTGATCATTTCTGCACCTTTAACACCTTGAACAACTCTGGATAATGATGATAAATATTTTCCCATTACATATATAAGAGGGTCTTCAAGAAAAAAATAGAATGTGACATCTCAAATCGTCACATATCTAACTATAGTCAACAATATCATCATGTGAGAGAATAAAATAAAGAATCACCATATTATCTTCAAGATAATAATAAATCAGCTCCAGAATGAAGATAATAATATGCTCAAGAGATTCCTTGAGTGAAAATACCAAAAATACCCTCGGGGTGAAATGACCAAAATGCTCCTGGTATGAGAAAACTCCAGAAATGACCCAGATGGTAAGAAATAATCATGATATCACCTTTCATGATAAATAGTATAAGAATACACCCTTGAATTATTTTCACCATGTGAGGTTCCTACAAAACTCAAAAAACCAATTTTGTCCTTATTGGTAAGTTGTAGAAACTTTCAAGGCACGTTAGTCACAAGACAATTATAATCACCAAAAACGCATGATAATCACATAATGAACATGTATAAATCATATACAAATGAAAACAATCAATTTAACACTTTTTAGAAAATTATTTCTAAAAACCCTAGACATTGATCGATCGAAGTGCCTTAGCTTCAGAGATCGATGTCTCACAGTAAGGTTCAGAGTTTGTTTCTGACCTACATCGATCGATCGAAGTGAGGGTTCGATGTACATCGATCGATCGATGTGTCTCAGGTTTAGAGATCGATGTCTCACAATAAGGTCTTGAACTTTTACTGCCTTACATAGATCGATCGATGTGAGATATCTATGTACATAGATCGATCGATATGCAACAACCTGAGAGATCTATCTCAACCTTTTCAACTTTTTTAACTTTTATTCACATATAACACCATGTGTGATATTTTTAAGCATTCACCTCTTAAAATTATGACTTTGAAAATTATCCAAAATGTTGACGTACGTTTATGACCCTTGATGAAATGTCGGGATAGAGATATATGGCTTGTCGTTATATTATATATTTTTTAGGTGAAAGACGGGCGGTACCGTCTGGGCATTTTATTAATTCATACCCTCACTTAGGGCGGAGGAATACCGTGGATACATCAATGGTCATGTCTATAGAGGGAGACTCTCCCAAACTAAACAAAATAGATAAGTAAAAGCGCTTAAAAATTCTAGAATACAAGTGAGCAACAAACTACAAATGGAAAACGCTATGATTAGGCAAGCCAAGCCCACACAAAGACGGCAATGTCTTGATCCTACTAGGTGGTGCCAGCAGTAAGAAATCTTCAATGTAGAGAATCGGCCTCTTTGATATATTGGATACCTCAGAAAGATAAAATAGGAAGATGTCATGCAAGAAAAAAGAGTAAGAAGGCTAAAGTTAAGATACAATACGATGTATAACGTAGTAATCAGGTTGCCCGTAGCCAATAAAGGCACGAGCAACAACAAGTTTAATGCAATCCAATAGCTTGTAACGATGATGCAGCCAACCCTGAGATAGCAATGAACCATGAACCTCAGCAGATGAAATATATATGACATCAGGCAGCAAACAGGTAGTAAAAGTGATAGATAATGAGCACAATACAAAACATACCCCGTCGCCCACATCTATATGATGCGGGCGAAAATGGAATCGACTGCTTTCATGAGTCCATTATGAGCAAACATAGGCTGTATGAACATCTGTCTGCAAGTACCGCGTACTAAGTAGGGAAGCTCTGAGAGGGTGGAGAAGACACATGTATGCACTTTTGTCATGTCGATGTAATTTTAGAAGTTTGATGACATGAAATATATGACTTGAGAATATCATGGATATGTATATGATGTGTATATGACTTGTTTTTCGTTGACATATGTTGATGGCATATTGACGAAATGTCGAGATAGAAAGATATGTCAAGTGTGTATCCATGAAATATATATATGTCGTGTGATTCCAAGAAATATATGATGTGTTTATCCGTAAGATATATATGCGGAGTGTATATCCAACAGATATATATGCCGTGTGTCCATAAGATATATATGCCAAGTATGTCCAATATATATATATGCCGAGTGTATCCAAGATAAATATGTCGTATATGTCCATGTGTATCCAAGGATGTATATATGCCGTATGTATGCCCAAGATGTATATTCCGAGTGTATCCAAGAAATATATATGCCATGTACGTCACCTGAAAATATTATAAACACAACAATGTTTGCCATATGATTTAAGCATTAATGCTTCATGGCTCGTTAGTACAACAATGATAGATATAGGCATATAAGACATATGCA
Organism: Eustoma russellianum; assembly: GCA_036186865.1. Taxonomy (NCBI): domain Eukaryota; kingdom Viridiplantae; phylum Streptophyta; class Magnoliopsida; order Gentianales; family Gentianaceae; genus Eustoma; species Eustoma russellianum. The sequence continues at coordinate 26,578,418 of AP025069.1, read as the reverse complement.
TATCATATGCATTTTGAAATCTCATAACATTTAAATCATGTAATCATGTAGCATATAAATCATACATTATGAAATCACGTAACATATAGATCATGCACTTAAAAATCATTCAAACCCTGATTTCTCAACAGAGTTCTGACATTAAAATCATGTAGAGTTATTTTGAAAATCATCCAAAAGGGGTAGAATGTTGAGAAATATGTTTGACAATTTTCAAAATTATTATTTTAAGTGTTCCATGTCATAAAAATATCACACATGATGTTATAAATGATAAATAGTTGAATAAGTGAAGAAAAATGACATTGATCTCTCAGTTTAATGCACTTCGATCGATCCATGTACATCGATCGATCCATGTAAGGCAGAGAAAAATCAAAACCTTACTGTGAGACATTGATCTCTAAACCTAAGACACATTGATCCCTCACAGTGATCGGTCGACATAGGTCAGAGACAAAATCTAGACCTCACTGTGAGACATCGATCTCTCAGCCAGAGACACTTCGATTGATCGATGTCTAGGGTTTTTAGAAATTTTTTTCTAAAAAGTGATAAAATTGTTGTTTTTATTTGTACATGATTCATATATGTTTATTATATTTTTGTTATGTGATTTTGATGAATATTATTATCTCTTGTGACTAATATGCCTTCAAAGTTTCTACAATTTACCAAAAAGGGCAAAAGTGGTATTTTAAGTTCTTGTAGGTACTTGACATGATGAAAGTGAGACAAGGACTTCATTATTTCTTATTCATGACTATGAAGGTGTTATTATATTTATTTCTAACCATCAACGTCATTTTCAAAGTTTTCTATCACCAGGGGCATTTCGGTCATTTTACCCTATAAGGGCAGTTCTGTCATTTTACTCAAGGAGGTCTCTTGAGTACCTTATTATCTGAATTATAGAGCTTATTTATGGTGTTCTTGAAGATTATATCATGATTTTCTATTCTATGTTCTTATTTGGTGATATTATCGACAGTAGCGGGATATGTGACGGTTTTCAATATCACATTGTTGTACCCCGCGTAAATTAGTACGGTATCTAGGGTTGGGATGAAGCGAGGCAATAGAATGATATCTCGAAAGGAGGATATCTTTGGCTTTAACCATGATTATTTTAAGATTAAAGGAAAATATCATACTACCCAAAGTGTGAATTATGAAGCGAGTTGCTGAAGATTTTTCCCTAAGACTACTCAATTTTCGGCTTAAAGGGTTGGGAACATTAGGAAGAGCTCCATTCTAATACAAGTAACCAACTCTTGTAAGAAACCATGGAGAGTTATTCTAAGCAATTAAGTGTCCTACTAATTAAGGATTCAAAAAGATGAAAAGAGGGGAAACACCCTCTTCCCCTTTTAGCCGCCGGGTAGGGGAGCTCATTAAGAGGCCTTTTATTATTATAAAAGGGTAATTACACCTCTTAATTGTTTTCTAAAGCAATTATACAAAAAGTATGCATGAGGTATTCACAATGTGATGTTGTTATAAGGATATGTAATTCTCTAAAATTTCCTAGAAACTGTAAGATACATGAAAGGATGAATTAGAGATTAAGATTTGTACTAAGAAATATCTCCTTCAACCACTTAGTAGCTTCCTTATTAATCTCCTAAAGGGTGACTCAAGCTCAATAAGGGTACTAAAGGCACCCTAACCACCAGGTTTAAACCCATGGTTAGTCCATGGTACTCATTTAATCACAATAGTAAGTGACTTAGAATAAGGAAGGGACAAACTAATTAAGGAGAAATTGCACTTGGGGAGGGAGGGGAGATACCCCTCCCACCGCCGGCTTACCTTTTTGGAGAAAGCCAAGAGAAACTTTAGCATTAACACTTTTGGGGTTTAGCAAATTCAAACTTTATGGAGAGTAGGTCTACATGATACATTTAGATATATATGGTATGGACATATATAGATGTATATACATATATATATATTGTTATATTATAGATGTTGGGTTACGTTGCGATAAGCGGCCTAAAGGATTACAGTCCCATGAAAAATGTACCTAAAGGACAACAATTAAGCATACACAAAAACGTGTATACCTATCTATATATATATATTAAGATAGGAAAATGTGTAAATTATGATCATGAATCAGATGAAATTGCATTAGACTCATACATGTATAAGCGTACCCACTCATATTTTGGCCATAAGGCCTTATTAAGCAAGTAAGTGGCTTCAAGACTATTAAGAAACCCTAAAAGCAAAATGTGGTTAGGCATTTAAGAGGACTTCACCCTAACCATGGAGTGACCACCTTAATCTCATAAAAAGCAGGATCACATGATATATCCATATGTGCATAGTTACATGCATAGTGTTGGATATATATATATATATATATATATATATATATATATATGTACACACACACACACACACACACACACATATATATATATATATATGTACATGTTCAGTAAATATGGACGCCGCGGGGACTATTTTCCTCGGCTAGCTGACTCGCCAGTGTGGAAACTCATTTGTAGGATTCATCCTACTTGTATGACATATGCGACGGTTCAGGGGGAACATCTTTCATGGATACCAACATCAACAGGAGAGTTTTCGTTGCGCAGTGCATATGCTATTTGTCGAGCCCCCAGCTCTACACTTATCTCAGCAAAGTTTATTTAGTTCAAGCATCACTCGCCCGTCACCCAGATATTTCTGTGGCGTATATTTCATTCTGCATTACCCTTTGAGGACAATACTCGTAAGTTTTTTATGGCATGCCCCTCACAATGCCCTTTTTGCAAACAAGCATCAGCTACTGTGGATCATATATTTTTGTACTGCTCGGGTATTCGAACAATATGGAACTATTTTGCTAGCGAGTTTCAGTGTCCACTCCCGACATCTTTGCACCTCCGTCAATATATACTCTTCTGGTGGTATTGATCATCCTTTTCTTCTTTTCTAGGGACTCTACGCATCATTGTCCTGGCTATCATTGTCTATAACGTGTGGCGTGTTTATACATCTCTCACCTATGGTGACTCACGGTTCATTTCAATACACTCTTTAAAGTTCACTGTTCAGAATGATATAACAATGTGGTGTAAGTACTTGGGGGGATCTAAGCTCATGCGGGGTCCTAGCCACCCTTTTTCGTGGCTTCCACCGATTCGTCAACCGCGTCCCATTATGGTGCGATGGAGATTACCTCCATCTGGCAAAGTCAAACTAAATACTGATGCGGCTGTTGGAAGACATAACAGCGTGGGTGATGCTATCTTGAGGGATCATACAGGGACATGTTTGGGAGCAATTTCATTTCTTTTGCCACCAAGTACACCAATTCATGCAGAGATACAGGCTGCGGTTTTTGGTTTATTGTATTTCCTGCCTCTATACCAATCAGTAATACTTGAGTCTGATTGTGCGATGCTGATATCTCGATTGTCATCCCCACGATTGATTCATGGAAACTACTGCCTTCAACTGCTACATATGTTGGTTCATCGTCATCGATTAGAGTGTCGCCACGTTTACCGGGAAGCGAACATGTCAGCGCACTATCTCGCACAACATGCTATGTTACACCCAAGCACTCAGGCTTATGATCTGTGCTCACTTCCACCGCTGGTCCGGAGCTCTGTCTCTCTGGATCTTTCTTCAGTACATTTGCAGATCCCTTGAAATACTCAGGTCTTCCACATGGATTGGCTCCACACTAGTTTTCCTGCCCGTATCCTTGGGGATTCGGGCAGGCTTGGTATGATTCGCTCCCTGCTGTTTTTCTATTTTGCCCTATCTTACTGGCTTGATGATAATGCTACGCTGGATCTGTGTGTATGGCTTACGTATGCCTGTATTCTCTCCCTCACACGATATGCTTTCCAAATGGATTGGCCCCTTCCCCCAGTCTCTGCCTGTCCTTTAGTTAGGGCAGGCAGATCTGGTATGATGCACGTTTCTTTCATCATAAGTATATATCTATTGTCACTATGTCAACTGTGCTCAATGTTCAATATTTTTTCTGCATGGAATGCATTTCTCATCAACCTCGCTGGCGATGCTGGCATCTTGGGTTTCCATGCTGAGGCATTTGATTCCCATGAGCAACCATATCGCTCCCCATGGTCGCATGTCTTCCAATCGGATTGGCGTTTATATACTCTTTCTGTCGGTCTCCTAATGGAAACCGACAGACCTGGTATGGTTTTCTTTTCTTTCGGTTACACACCCACAATCTGGTTCCTACATATACTTTACTCAGTCGTACGTTTGTCTTGTGCATTGATGGAATTGTGCAGCACACTCATCGGTTTTCAACAGCACGCCTTTACTGTTTTGGATGCAACGAGGACAATACATCATCTGTGGAAATTGCTCAATCTTCATCGGTTGCTTTGGGCCTTTATACAATGGGAATCGATAACGACATTGAATGGACAACATACTCCATCGGCTTATATGCGTCATATCACTTCTCATGGGGCGCTTGATGCGTTGTATTTATTAGACAATTTTCTGTTCACTAGTGTCAATGAAAGTCGTATAACTATGTACGCTTTTTCCTTCGCCAAGTTTTTATCCACAAGGGTGGTTTTTCTTGGCAAGGTTTTAATGCGGCATATCGTATACGACTGGAGATACACCATTATACGCTGGCTATTTCATTTTTTCGATTTTGATGATGTATTCGCACAATCTTGTACTCGGGTATTCCTCCGCCATAAGTGAGGCTCCCTATTAATAAAATCTCTCTTTTAAATATATATATATATATGTATATATATATATATGTATATGTATATATATATGTATATATATATATATATGTATATATACAGGTCATACGTACATGCATACATTACGGCATATGCCTTGATGTGGGCCTAAGAGATTTTAGTTACTTGAAGGGTGTAATTAAAGGATAATAGTGAAGATACATTTTGAACACGTATGTGTGTATAGTGTACGAAAATTTAGATGGATAAATGGATAAGTTATGGTCATAAGTAAGATGCAAGAGAATTAAGCCATACATGTACAAGGGTACACGCATACATTTGGCTAAGAGGCCTTAAGGAGCAAAACAATGGTTCCAAGACTCTCCATGCAAACCCAAAAAGTGAACTATGATTAGGCTTTTAATGAGTTTCATGATGGTGTTTAAGCACATGGGGAACTTTCTCTTCCTTCCCCTTTAAGGCGCCGGCTAGGCCTAATCAAAAAGGGATTTGTCCCTTAATAAAGAGCTCCTTAAAAACACCCTTATCCAACTAACCATTTAAGGAGCTTTCATAAAGTAGGGATTTTTCTTCTTCTCCTCTTCAAGGCACCGTCCAAAAGTGAACCAAGAATAGGTTAGGGTTCATCCAAGCCCAAGATTCTCCTAGGTAAGTATGTTCTAAACCTTTTCAAGAGAATTTCTACACCTTTCATAGAATGAAACTCATAGTGCTATTTTTCTTGCTCCCAAACCGTGACCTCCAAGGTCACTAGGGTCAAAATTTTCAAGCTTTTGGTGAGGTGCTAGTCTTAAGAGGCTTGAATACCACTCAAGCTCCATTTTGGTGAGTCCATCTAACCCCTATTTGCTACGTTTGAGAGTTGGAATTTTCAAAAAAAGAATTGCGGTTTGGTCACAATAAAATTCGTAGTAAAATTGGTCATTCCAGAATTCAGCATGTAACCGTTTTGGGAAAAAGAATAAATGACCCCTCTAAAGATATTATAATTCAGCGAAACTTTTATGACAATTACTTAAGACATATGTGAGTGTTTTTATTTAAACCACTTAGCTTAGAATGATTATTTTAAGAGGTAAACACCAAAGTTAAGTTGGCATTACTAATCTGGAATTTTGGGCAGAATTAAGAAGCTTGTTGTGGGGCTTTGTTTTGGTGGGCTTAGACTTAATTATATAGTTTGGGCTTATGATCATTGATTATTGGTATGTCTACAGCATTTTTTTAGGTCAGCCCAAATTAAATGAAGCTTAAGGGGCTTAAAGGAAAAGTAAAAGAAAGGACACTGCATTGCTGAAATTCAGCAGCCCCTTATTCCGTAATTAAATAAATTAAGTGTCTTACACGTCTCGTATCGTCACGAAAATTATATTACGAATAGAAAACACACTCTTATGCATGTGTATGACAAGAACTCATGATAATCGGCCTAAAACACGAGGTTTTGAGGCCGTGCATATAGAATGATAATTCTAGAAATTTTTCCAGCCTAAAGAACAAGTTGTACGTAAGTGTATATGTAATGCCTCATATCATGAATTGCATAGTACACGTCATACATTGCATCATCGCCATATACATGATTTATGGAATTGATTTTATGAGAAATAAAGATGAAAAAGCGTTTTTAAAGAAAAGATTCTGTTTTTAAAAGAACGCTTTCCACTGGTACCGTGTGTTTTCTGGCCAGTAAGGACCCGTTCCAGATCCAAGGTTAACTGATCTGATGATATCGACCGTTCAGGCCCGGAGAGAATAGATCTCATATCGACCGTTTAGGCCCGGAGAGAATAGACCTGATAAGTGATGACGCGACTACTCCGAATCTGGGAATAATAGATTCGAAGAGAAATAAGTGACCGCCTCAGATCCGGGAGAATAGATCTGAATACTCTCTTGTTTTCTTGACGATGATTTTTTGAATGAAAGAACAAAAGAACTTATTTTCATTTCATCATGATGCATCACACGTACATACTCATGCATGTTGCATCTAATGAGTCATCGAATATGGGTACGTGATACTTAGACTAAGGTGTTATGACTTGTTAACTCATAAGTTAAGATCTTCATTGAGTGATGATCTCATAATAAGTTATGATCTTTATTGAGTGACGATCTTTTCATAAGTTATGAACTTAGAAATGTTTCAATCTCTGATAAGTTATGAGCCGATTTCTTACGGGTGTTGACTGGAAGGTCAGGTATGTTCTAAACCGAATTTGGGGTTCGGTTCTTGTATGCACTTTCCATTTAATTCACGATTATTTATAGTTTACTTGCTGGTGATGTTGTCACTCACCCCTATTTTTCCTCCCAGAGGCCGCAGGAAATAAAGTGGAATGGATTGAAGATGAACCTAGGGTTCCTTACCCGTAGAAGCGCGAGGGATGGATGACCCAAGGGACTTGACGAGATGATTGTGATCGATGATCCTTTTTATGAAATTGGGATGGAAACAATTACTTTTGGGATTTCCGCATTTTTATGAACAATGTTGTAAGACTAATGATGGTTGCTTAGACGCTTTTATTTTAAAAGTTTTTATTCTGCCTCGGTTTTGCTTACTGGTTGACGTGTAAGCATGAAAGTCCACATATTTTATTCTGGACTTCGATATGTTATGGATCGACGCCTGGTACTCTCCGTAGTGAAGTACGGCGGGTGCACCGTATCCGGCTGGGCCGGGGTGCGGGGCGCTACACACATTCTTTTCTATTCTTTGAGATATTCTTATATATGCTATTGGGGATTCTTATTCATCATTTTACAGAGATTATAAGGGCATTATTTGTACAAAATTCACCACGTCTTACATTGATGCGATTTAAGGAGCCCTAAACATACAAACTTCACAAATAGGGGCCTTGAACATATAAACTTCACAAACAAGAAGCTTTTGCACAAATGGAAGATGTAAACTAAAGAGCTTCTTGTTCAAGCATGCACAAGATGAGTCAAAGAAAGTATATGCATGATTTTTCTATGTTTATTGAGGCTATGATCTGATTGTCCAAGTGTTTCAATGCATATTATAAGATGTAAGGGTTGGTGGGAGGGCAGGATGGTCATTTCACGCGTTGTTGTTGTAATATCGAGTCTAACTTTGTTTTGGTCTAGGATATTTTATAGAGTCTTTTTATATGTGTTTATAGTGCTAATGGCCGTTTTTGAGTGTTTTCTAAGGTGGCAAGGCTAAATAAGGAAAAGTGGCTTGGAGGATCCCTATTTTTCAAGAAGGCAACCAGACACTATTTGGTATTTTTGATTCACATGTCGAAGTATTGGTTAAAATGGGTTCAATCTACATGGAGGTGTTAGATAACACAATGTGGGGCAATTTTTATGCTTTGCTCGTTTCCTAATTCGGGCTACAAGGTGGACCGAAATCAGATGGAAGATGGGAGTCCAGAATGGAATGTACTGAAGCCCCATGGATACCTGATCTTTGGAAGGTCGTATCTCTTTGAATCAAAGTCCAAATGAGGTGATTCAAAAGCCCAAATTCAAGTGAATTTCATGAGATACAACTTTGATAAAGATTGCAAACCCTAATTTGGCGTCTAGAAGCGGATAGAAGTCCACAACCGACAGAGTGTATTCCAGGGCGAGATTTTAGGGATTTGGATTATGTAATCTTCGTTGATTAGCTTTGACTTATCTTTTGTGTAGATTTGATTTAGATTGACAGGTAGTGATCGGAGAACTTTGATTTATTATTTATCTTTTAGGAATAGCCAATATAGCCTTATCTCAGGTAGGAAATGCAGCAAGAGAAGGCAGTGTTTCTCAGAATTTCAATTTCAGAATTCCAAACTTTAGGCAGCTGTGTGCTTCCCCTACACTTATGTTTTTCCTTTGGTTTTCACAAATTAAAATCCAGGCTAGATCCAATCAAGGTTTGAGCAAGCCTAGTTGGTGAATCACAATCCAAGGATACAGAACGACGTGTTGGATTGGAAGATTCGAATTGCTCGACGTAGACGTTGTTGACATCTCTTGTCCAAGAAGGTGGTGTTTGCACCATTGTCCCATGCAAGGGCTGATCAAAGGTGTGTTTTGGAGTTGAAAGAAGCAATCTTTAATTCCATACGACTCAAGACCGTATCATATAAGGAGAAAAATGTGAGAATTTAGAACTATATGTCGACCAAGTCTTGTCAACTCTATCTACTTGTTTCTCTTCATCAAATCTGAGTTTTTACGCATATATATGGGTCAAAAACATGTATATACAGGTGGAAAAGATGTTTTATCCATTTTATGATTTGTGTACAAGTGGACCAACCAAATACAAGCGAGTTGACAAAGTTGCCAAATTGGAATTACTCATTTGAAACCAACGGCTATTTTTGCAGGTTGGGGCTGATTTGTTCAAAGTTTGAAGCCACTCACAAGTCCTATTCTTGTGCGAAGGATTTTAGGATGTCTTGGATGTATATTCCCTTCTATATTATCTTCATTTTACAAAAAATTTGAAGATAATTCCAAGGTGGAATTTTCGTCCAAGATAAGTTCAATGGTGGACCAATCATTCTTCTTCATGTTGCCAAGTGTACAAAGTATTTATGTGGCCAACCAATAATGTGAATATGTAGAAATAAGAGGGTTTGAGTGATTTCAAAATAAGAAACGTTGAATATATATATATACATATATACAAACGTGTATAAGTGTGTACATGTATGCATGATAACTTGTCACTACTTGCCTTATTTAGCTTATATATTATGTTGCCGTACTAACGAGCCATGAAGCATTAAAGCTTACATCATATGGCGAACATTTGTTGAGTTTATACTATTTTCAGGTGCCACAATTAATGAACTAAAGTAGTTCATTAAGTGAAGTACTTAGTTTAATAAACTAAGTAGTTCATTAAAGGAAGATGCATTTGGAAAAGGCACAAAGGCAACATGGCTATGGAAGGAAAGTCTTCTTCTCCTCCCCACATTCATTCCACACGCCTTTTACACATATATATACTATATTTTCAGATTTTTTATAAAAGGCACATACACATGTATTCCAACGTACTACCGACACGCTATATATCTTACGTACGTACGTTATCGTCACACCACTATACTTAACTCATATTTATGAGTATATTCAGGTCTTATATCATATGATATAAGATATGGTGATGACAAATTAAATACGACACGATAAAAGGTTCTAAACCGAAATTTGTCGTATCGGGCGAATACCGAAACTTCACCAACGTGTCACGTACTTGCCATAAATAAATGGCCAGCCCATATACATCAAAAATTGATGGAAATTTCGTGATACACATGGTGTGATTAGCCAAAAATACTTTCCATGTTGGCACACACAAATCACCCCACATTTAGGCCAAAATGTGAAGATTCCAATTTTATTTTTGTCACATGTTTATGGTACCATTTTAAATCAGCCAAGAGCTGAAATTTAAAATATATATTATATATATTATGTATAACATAATATATATATCATGTGCAAAAGTTGGAATTTAAAATTAGAGAAAAATCGGGTAATCGATAAATATCGAAAATTCGGTTTTCTACGCACTTAACATGGAACGTTTTTTTTGAACATCATGTGACACGTATCTAGACACTTTTTACATATAATATACATCTTAAAGTGTTCTAGAAAATTAAATTAAGGGCTGATTGGAATATTACATGTGTGTATTATTAAATGTGCACTATTTTACAAAGTTAGCAAAAATAAATTTCAGCACATGTATATACACTTTCAAACGCCACTACAGCTGAGTTGGAGCAAATGTGGAGCCTTGTTGGCATGTTGATTGGTCAAGGATCAATCATACAATGTTGATGAATCAAAGAGAGAAGCTACAAAAGGTAAGTATTCAACATATACCTCTCATATGTCACATGCTGAAAATTTCAGCATGTTACACATACCATGGCCGAATTCTTCACCATTAAGCAAGGTATTTTGTCAATTTTTCATTAAGGGATAAATCAAAGGAGTTATGGAAATGATTTGAAATGTATGTAAGGTAATTAAGTGTGATATTTTTCATATCACACATGCTGAAATTTTTCAGCATGTGTGAAGTGATGGTGGCCGAATTTTACCCTCATTTGGTGTCCAAGTTCATTCTTCATTTGGTAGCAAGACTTACCTTACAAAATTGATTTATTTTTATGGCAAAAATTCAAAGGAAAATGGAAAAAATCTGGATTTATCTCATGTTGTAAATGCTGAAAATTTCAGCATTGAAAAACAAGTGCTGGCCGATTTTCATGTGATGGAAAGAAGATATTTGTGTGTCTTGCACTTTATGACAAATTTGAGAATTATGGCATGATTTGATAATTGATTATTTGGCAAATATTTAGTGTTTATTTCAGATTTTCCATGTCATCAAATGATGACAACATTGAGCCAATCAAAAGGTGCCAAGTAAGCAATGACTAAATGATGGTCCAATGGAGTGATGCCAAGTAAGCAAAACATTGTCACCATGATGTCTCACACCCTCTCAAGCACTTAAAAGGAAATTTTCAAGAGGGGGGAGAAGCATAGGGGTGGACGGCCAAAGAGTGCTATAAGGAGAAGAGAAGAACAAACAAAAACAACACCAAGATTTGCATTCTAAAGTGATCAAAGTGCCAAGCCTCTTTTCTCCTACATCTTCTTTCTTTCTTCTCTTGTAAAAAGCCTATTGTACTTTACTTCTTTCATTCTTGAATAGGCTTCATAGAAACCACCATTCATACATCTTTGTAAAAGATTGATCAAGGTGTGATCAATCTTCATTCTAGCGAGGTGGTGGTGTTCGTGCAAATTGTACTAGCAATACAAGGTTTGTAAAGGGTTGGAGTTAAGGTGTAACTCTATCAACCCTGCGGTAAGGTGTACTGCGTGTGTGAAATTAGTGTGAACCAAGGAAGGTGTTCCTTGAAGACTGGAGTAGGTTTTTTATAACCGAACCAGTATAAAATTCGTGGTGTAATTTACTTTCAGCATTTACTTTTCAGTTTCTGCACTGGTTATACGTTTTGTTCACGTTCGGAAAAATAGAAAACGATTTTCAAAAATTATAAAAATTTCCAGAAATATACATAAACGTTCAAGGGTTAATTTGGCACAAGTTTCAACCCTTTTGGACAAGTATAGGTCAGTCAAACATCAAACGTTCTGAGACTAGTGCAGTCTGATTTTCAGACTTGCAAAGGTTGAGACTTTGGTGGTATTTGACCTACTTACCAAAAGAATTTTCAAAAACTGTTTCAATCCATTTCAATATAGTGTGTGAGGAGTTATTGGTCAAATTTTCAGATCATTTGGACATTCACACAAATAGGAATTAATTTTTCAAAACCATCTACCGTTTCTGGCAGATTTGCACAATCTGAGTGCCAACGGTTTTTGAAGGGGTTAAAGGTTGAATTTTGATTTGCAATTTTTAGGAGACCCTCATAACATCTGAGGCTAAGTTCTCTCAAAATTTCATAATTTTTGGAGACCTCTAACCTGGTTTTAAAAACGTTTTAAAACAGGTCCTGAAAATAGAATCTGTTTTCAGAACTTGAATTGTTCAAGTTTAAAGAAATTTTAAAAAGCACACTTTCCGCACCATCTATTCAACCCCCCCTTCTAGTGGTGCCTTGCAGATCCTACAAGTGGTATCAGAGCAGGAATACTCACTACAAGAAATCCAACGATTCAGTGAGATGGCATCCACAAATCTCAAAACCGAACAAGAAGGTATGTCGAGCCAAAGGCCTCCACTTTTTGACGGTGAGCCTTTTATTCAATGGAAACTTTGGATGAAACTTTTTCTTATGGCTATAGATATAGATCTTTGGTCAATAATTGAAGATGGTCCATATGTCCCATCTAATGTATCCACTGTAGACGGAGTTACTTTAGAAGTTATTAAAACTAGACAAGAATATACTAGTGAAGATAAAAAGAAACTGAGTATGAATGCTAAGGCCATGCAGTTACTCTTAAATGGTTTAAGTAAGAGTGAGTCTAGTTATGTGTCGAATTGTTCGAGTGCACAAGAAATGTGGAGAATCTTAGAAATGAAACACGAAGGCACAAGTCAAGTAAAAGAGTCTAAAATTAATATGCTCATGTCTACTCTTGAGTCTTTTAAGTTGTTGCCTAATGAGTCAATTGTAGATATGGATCTTCGTTTGACTAACATCTATAACTCTCTTGAGTCTCTTGGTAAGGCTTTTACTATGCAGGAAAAGGTACAGAAAGTCCTACGGAGCCTCCCTTTGGAATGGGATCCTAAAGTGACTGCTATAGAAGAAAGCAAGGAGACTAAATCAATAAAAATGGAAGAACTCATTGGTTCACTCAAAGTTTATGAAAACAAACTTATTATTCGGAAATCGGAATCAACCAAACAAGGTAAGACAATTGCTTTTAAATCAAATGAATACGTCTCCCCTCCCTCCGATCACGTAGATGACAGTGATTCCGAATCGGATAATGATGACTTAATTCTATTGGCTAAAGGACTAAGAAGATTCATGAGAAAATCATTTAGAAATAAAAACAAGGGGACTACATCTAAGAGAAACAAAAACAAGTCAAATGATAAGGACATTAAATGTTATGAATGCGGCAAACTCGGACACTTATCATATGACTGCCCTAACAAAGAAAAGCAAACTAATAAGTACCCTGACAAGGAGCGGAACAAAAATAGACCCGTCTCAGATCCTAAACAAAGGAAACGTGCACTAAAGGCCTCCACATGGAGTGACTCATCAGACTCTGAAACTGAGACCGAAGAGGAGACCGCTCAAGTTTGCTTCGCTTCAAAGGCGTCTAATGAGGTATCATCCGATTCTGACTCTGACTCTGAACCTTCTTATGATGATCTTTTTAGTCAGTATCTTGAATTACATAAATTTATTAAGACTCTCGCAAAAGAAAAGAAACGTTTAATTGAAGACAAGAAACTGTTAGAATCTTCTAACGAGAATCTTGTCGCTCAATTAAGCGATTCAAAGAAAGAGTCTTCATGTGTCATCACTGCATTAAAAATCAAGATCTCATCATTGACTTCTCAAAATAATGAAATGAAATCCGAGATTTCAAATTTGAAATCAAGGAATACAGACTTAGAGAAAATGATGAAACAATTCGATACAGGGTCAAACATGTTGCATCGCATCATATTATCACAAAAGCATGACAGTGACAAAACTGGATTGGGATACGTTGATACTAACGAAGTATCAACCAAACCAACCAAGTTTGTTGTGTCTAAGAAAGTAGACACCCCTAAGCATCAAGTGGCGTCTAAGATGACGCAAAAAGCACCCCCTTCCACACGCCCCACTCCCTCATATCATGTGAAATATAACGTTGTACCATATAGATATGAGAATAAAAGAACAATGCATACACAAAATACATATCATCCACGCACTACGCACACGCACACAAGGACATATCACAAACGTCCCTCATATAATGAGTATAGAGGAGTCCTTGGGCAAAGACCCAAAATACATGCATCACATGTATACTATCTCGCACCTTCATCTACATTCTTGCCATTTGATAGACCGAGAAGGATCACCCAAGTATGGGTACCGAAAGGTACCTTTACAAAAAGGTGATTAACTAACTCGAAAGGACCCAAAATTAAAAGGGTATCTAAATCACCTTTTCACATTGCAGGGAGACCACTCATCGAAAGACACATCAATAAAGTGGTTCCTTGACAGTGGTTGCTCGAGGCACATGACGGGTGACCCGAGCCTGTTCTCCAAATTAAAGAAGGTCACAAAAGGAGGATCCGTGACCTTTGGAGACAACAATGAAGGCAAGATCATCGGAAAAGGTACGATTGGCAATCCGAATACACTTCAAATCTCCAACGTGTTTTTGGTAAGCAACTTATCTTACAATCTTCTTAGTATTTCTCAATTTGTTGACAATGGTTTCAATGTGTGTTTTACTCACCCTTATTGCAATATAATAAATAAAAATGGAGAAACCGTTTTAAAAGGAAAACGTGAAGGAAATATATTCACACTATCTATGGATGATGTAGTAGACGCCAAAGTTAAATGTTTTATGTCAAATGAACACAATGTGAATTTGTGGCATAGACGTTTAGGACACATAGGTATTTCTACACTAAAAAAATTGCAACGAAAGAACCTAGTACGGGGATTGCCTACGCTTGATTTAGACAATTTTCAGTTGTGTGAATCTTGCATAAAGGGCAAACAAACACGTGAGTCACTTAAGCCTAAAAATGAGATAAGCACGACTAGAATACTAGAACTATTGCATATCGATTTGTTTGGTCCTAGTCGCACTACAAGCCTTGGTGGGCGTCACTATGCATGCGTGATTGTTGATGACTTCTCTCGCTATACTTGGACTTTATTTCTTGCACATAAGGATGATAGCGCCGTAGAAATCGCTAAATTAATTAAACAACTTGAAAATCAATACGGCATAAATGTGAAAAGAATAAGAAGCGATAGAGGCGGTGAATTTAAAAATAAAGAGATGATTTCGTTTTGTGAAGAAAAAGGAATTAAACATGAGTTTTCGCCACCTAGAACTCCACAATTAAATGGAGTAGTAGAAAGAAAGAATCGCACACTACAAGAAATTGCTAGAACCATGCTTTGCGAAAATAAATTGTCTAAATTTCTGTGGGCGGAAGCCGTAAACTGTGCATGCTATATTGTAAATCGCCTATCTATAAGAAAGAAAATAAACAAGACGCCTTACGAAATTTTGAATGATCGCATGCCTAAGATTGATTATTTTCGTGTGTTTGGATGCAAATGCTTTGTCTTGAATACAAAAGATAATTTAGATAAATTTGAATCCAAATCAATTGAGTGCATTTTTGTTGGGTATTCCATAAATTCAAAAGCATATAGATGTTATGATCCTCTCACTAGACAAATCATAGAATCTATTCATGTTAAATTCAATGAATTTGGAGAGATTGAAAAAGATAAGGAATATGACGATGATTTTGAATTGAAACCCGTTTTGGATGAAGATAATGATTCTTTTGATATGCATGAGATGAATGAGACACTAGAAATGCATGATCATATAGAAATGCATGATAACTTAGAAAATAATCAACCAAGATGGCATAGAGATCACCCACAAGATCTCATCATAGGCGACATTACTCACGGTGTGCGACCACGTAGAAGAATCACTTCGGATGAAATAAACGAATTTCATGCTATGATTTCTGAAATTGAGCCCAAAAATGTGCATGATGCTTTGAGTGATTCATCTTGGATTGATGCTATGCATGACGAACTTAATCAATTCGTTAGAAATGATGTATGGGACTTAGTGCCACGACCACAAGATAAGACAATAATAGGCACAAAGTGGGTATTTAGGAACAAAATGAATGAAGAAGGAAAGGTCATTAGAAATAAAGCAAGACTCGTAGCTCAAGGATATAATCAAGAAGAAGGAATAGACTACGATGAAACATTTGCACCCGTAGCACGTTTAGAAGCTATACGACTCTTACTTGCTATTGCTTGCTTGAAAGATTTTAAATTATATCAAATGGACGTCAAAAGTGCTTTTCTAAACGGATTTATACAAGAAGAAGTATACGTGAAGCAACCACCCGGTTTTGAAGATTTGAAACATCCAGATCACGTGTACAAACTAAAGAAGGCGCTATATGGCCTAAAGCAAGCGCCGAGAGCATGGTATGATCGTTTTGCCACTTTTCTTTTAGAAAATAATTTTAAACGTGGTACTATAGATAGTACACTATTTTTGAAACAAGAAAAATCAGATTTACTTATTATTCAAATTTACGTAGATGACATTATTTTCGGTTCTACCTCACATAGACTTGTTAAAGATTTTGAAAATTGTATGAAAGCTGAATTTGAAATGTCTATGGTTGGTGAACTTAATTATTTTCTTGGCTTGCAGATTAAGCAAACGAGTAAAGGAATTCATATAAGCCAAGCTAAGTACGTAAATGACATGATCAAGAAGTTCAATTTTGAAAATTTGAAACCATCCCCCACGCCTATGAGTGTTACTACTAAATTAGACAAAGATGAACATGGTAAAGACGTTGATAATGGATTATATAGATCTATGATAGGTTCTTTACTATATTTAACTGCTAGTAGGCCTGACATTATGTTTAGCGTATGCATGTGTGCTCGTTTTCAAAGTCAACCTAAGGTGTCACACTTAAATGCGGTAAAAAGAATATTCCGCTATATTAAGCACACGCCCACCTTAGGTATTTGGTATGATAAGGACTCTACATTCGACTTACATGCTTACACTGATGCAGATTATGGTGGCTGCAAGATAGATAGAAAAAGCACGAGCGGAACTTGCCAATTTATAGGAAATTCCCTTATTTCATGGTTTTCCAAAAAGCAAGCAAGTGTTGCTTTGTCCACTACTGAGGCTGAGTATATGGCTCTTAGCCTTTGTTGCACACAGTTGTTGTGGATAAAACAACAACTTTCGGACTTTGGAATAATCGTAAATAAAATTCCTATATATTGTGATAGTATGAGTGCAATAAATTTGTCTAAGAACCCCGTATTACACTCTAAGGCTAAGCATATAGAAGTTCGCTATCATTTTCTTCGTGATCACGTTAACAATGGTAATATTGTCATAGATCACGTACGCACAGAATCACAAGTAGCGGATATATTCACAAAGGCCTTAAATCAAGCCACATTTGAATCTCTTCGTTCTAAATTAGGCATGATTCCTGTTGATGTGATTTAATGCGATATTATTTGATTTACTTTCCTTTTTGACAGGAATCTTTTGATTAACTTTCCAAAATAAAGGGGGAGAGAGAAGCATGATTTAAGGGGGAGAGAGATCACTGATTGATCCTAATTGCATGAATCAAGGGGGAGCCGGATTTGAAATTCGAAATTCAAATTTCAAATCTGTGCATAATTCAAGGGGGAGAGATAGTACTTAAATCATGTACACTAGTTATTTTGAAAATCATCAAAAGGGGGAGATTGTAGAAATAAGAGGGTTTGAGTGATTTCAAAATAAGAAACGTTGAATATATATATACATATATACAAACGTGTATAAGTGTGTACATGTATGCATGATAACTTGTCACTACTTGCCTTATTCAGCTTATATATTATGTTGCCGTACTAACGAGCCATGAAGCATTAAAGCTTACATCATATGGCGAACATTTGTTGAGTTTATACTATTTTCAGGTGCTACAATTAATGAACTAAAGTAGTTCATTAAGTGAAGTACTTAGTTTAATAAACTAAGTGGTTCATTAAAGGAAGATGCATTTGGAAAAGGCACAAAGGCAACATGGCTATGGAAGGAAAGTCTTCTTCTCCTCCCCACATTCATTCCACACGCCTTTTACACATATATATACTATATTTTCAGATTTTTTATAAAAGGCACATACACATGTATTCCAACGTACTACCGACACGCTATATATCTTACGTACGTACGTTATCGTCACACCACTATACTTAACTCATATTTATGAGTATATTCAGGTCTTATATCATATGATATAAGATATGGTGATGGCAAATTAAATACGACACGATAAAAGGTTCTAAACCGAAATTTGTCGTATCGGGCGAATACCGAAACTTCGCCAACGTGTCACGTACTTGCCATAAATAAATGGCCAGCCCATATACATCAAAAATTGATGGAAATTTCGTGATACACATGGTGTGATTAGCCAAAAATACTTTCCATGTTGGCACACACAAATCACCCCACATTTAGGCCAAAATGTGAAGATTCCAATTTTATTTTTGTCACATGTTTATGGTACCATTTTAAATCAGCCAAGAGCTGAAATTTAAAATATATATTATATATATTATGTATAACATAATATATATATCATGTGCAAAAGTTGGAATTTAAAATTAGAGAAAAATCGGGTAATCGATAAATATCGAAAATTCGGTTTTCTACGCACTTAACATGGAACGTTTTTCTTGAACATCATGTGACACGTATCTAGACACTTTTTACATATAATATACATCTTAAAGTGTTCTAGAAAATTAAATTAAGGGCTGATTGGAATATTACATGTGTGTATTATTAAATGTGCACTATTTTACAAAGTTAGCAAAAATAAATTTCAGCACATGTATATACACTTTCAAACGCCACTACAGCTGAGTTGGAGCAAATGTGGAGCCTTGTTGGCATGTTGATTGGTCAAGGATCAATCATACAATGTTGATGAATCAAAGAGAGAAGCTACAAAAGGTAAGTATTCAACATATACCTCTCATATGTCACATGCTGAAAATTTCAGCATGTTACACATACCATGGCCGAATTCTTCACCATTAAGCAAGGTATTTTGTCAATTTTTCATTAAGGGATAAATCAAAGGAGTTATGGAAATGATTTGAATTGTATGTAAGGTAATTAAGTGTGATATTTTTCATATCACACATGCTGAAATTTTTCAGCATGTATGAAGTGATGGTGGCCGAATTTTACCCTCATTTGGTGTCCAAGTTCATTCTTCATTTGGTAGCAAGACTTACCTTACAAAATTGATTTATTTTTATGGCAAAAATTCAAAGGAAAATGGAAAAAATCTGGATTTATCTCATGTTGTAAATGCTGAAAATTTCAGCATTGAAAAACAAGTGCTGGCCGATTTTCATGTGATGGAAAGAAGATATTTGTGTGTCTTGCACTTTATGACAAATTTGAGAATTATGGCATGATTTGATAATTGATTATTTGGCAAATATTTAGTGTTTATTTCAGATTTTCCATGTCATCAAATGATGACAACATTGAGCCAATCAAAAGGTGCCAAGTAAGCAATGACTAAATGATGGTCCAATGGAGTGATGCCAAGTAAGCAAAACATTGTCACCATGATGTCTCACACCCTCTCAAGCACTTAAAAGGAAATTTTCAAGAGGGGGAGAAGCATAGGGGTGGACGGCCAAAGAGTGCTATAAGGAGAAGAGAAGAACAAACAAAAACAACACCAAGATTTGCATTCTAAAGTGATCAAAGTGCCAAGCCTCTTTTCTCCTACATCTTCTTTCTTTCTTCTCTTGTAAAAAGCCTATTGTACTTTACTTCTTTCATTCTTGAATAGGCTTCATAGAAACCACCATTCATACATCTTTGTAAAAGATTGATCAAGGTGTGATCAATCTTCATTCTAGCGAGGTGGTGGTGTTCGTGCAAATTGTACTAGCAATACAAGGTTTGTAAAGGGTTGGAGTTAAGGTGTAACTCTATCAACCCTGCGGTAAGGTGTACTGCATGTGTGAAATTAGTGTGAACCAAGGAAGGTGTTCCTTGAAGACTGGAGTAGGTTGTTTATAACCGAACCAGTATAAAATTCGTGGTGCAATTTACTTTCAGCATTTACTTTTCAGTTTCTGCACTGGTTATACGTTTTGTTCACGTTCGGAAAAATAGAAAACGATTTTCAAAAATTATAAAAATTTCCAGAAATATACATAAACGTTCAAGGGTTAATTTGGCACAAGTTTCAACCCTTTTGGACAAGTATAGGTCAGTCAAACATCAAAAGTTCTGAGACTAGTGCAGTCTGATTTTCAGACTTGCAAAGGTTGAGACTTTGGTGGTATTTGACCTACTTACCAAAAGAATTTTCAAAAACTGTTTCAACCCATTTCAATATAGTGTGTGAGAAGTTATTGGTCAAATTTTCAGATCATTTGGACATTCACACAAATAGGAATTAATTTTTCAAAACCATCTACCGTTTCTGGCAGATTTGCACAATCTGAGTGCCAACGGTTTTTGAAGGGGTTAAAGGTTGAATTTTGATTTGAAATTTTTAGGGGACCCTCATAACATCTGAGGCTAAGTTCTCTCAAAATTTCATAATTTTTTGAGACCTCTAACCTGGTTTTAAAAACGTTTTAAAACAGGTCCTGAAAACAGAATCTGTTTTCAGAACTTGAATTGTTCAAGTTTAAAGAAATTTTAAAAAGCACACTTTCCGCACCATCTATTCAACCCCCCCCCTTCTAGTGGTTCCTTGCAGATCCTACAGACATTTGGAATTGATGATGAAGATGGTGACACATGTGCATTCTTATCTTCAAGGCTCATTTCACACTATAAATAGAGGCAATGGTGAAGAAGATGAAACACACTTGAAGCTCACAAGCATTTGTTGAATTGTCTAGCTTTCATCTTCATCTTCTTGTTGTTATTATTTTATTCATTGTAGCAAAGGTGTTCTTGTTGTATTGTGGTGATCTACAAGCCTCTTGAGCTTCATTTGTAAGATTGATTAGCCATCTTTATAAGGCTACATCAATAGGTGTTAAAGGAGTTGCAACTAAGTGTTGCTTAGAAGGTGATTATCCAAGTCTTGAGTAGGGTTGGTGTATAACCTAAGGATCAAGCTTGGCTCTTGTTGTAAGGTGTTCATTTCATAGTGAAATCCAAGGAAAGGTGTTCCTTGGGACTGGAGCAGATCACATTGACCGAACCAGGATAAATCCTCGGTGTTCTTCTCTTGTTTCTTTATTTCTGTTTTCTGCCCGTTTTCGACTGCAGTTTTCATACATATTCACACAATTTGAAAAAATAGCTTAACATTTTCAAAATTCGTGATTTTTGGTGGAGTTATACTTCAGACTGTTAGCTTTCCTGTGCAACAAGAATCACTTGATTTGAGCAAGGGAAAGTTAGTCTTTCAGTCTTTGCAAGATAACTGCTCCAATCTGGTTGCAATCTGACCAGTTTTGAGAAAACTTAAATTCTGTATTTTTCAAGAATTGTTTAAGGTCAGGTCCTTTTAGAAACTTCATCTACACATCCTAAGGAGTGTTTAGATATAAAGATCAACCTTTTTGGTTGAGTATTCAAAGAGAAACACGTTTTACAAAATCAGCAACATTCTGTCCAATTCTATCCAGATTGACCATCTGAATCTTTTTATTTGTTTGAAGGGTCAAACAATCTTATTTTTGTCTGATTTTTGGATAGAGTCTTGTTAACTCATTGAAGTTCAATTCTGGAAAGTTTCATAGTTTTTGGAGTTGTGTACAATTATTTGTGAATTTTTTAAAAACGGGTTCTGAATCTGAGGTGGTTTCAGATTCTGGTTTCAAAAGGGATTTTAACAAAGGGTTGTAGTGTAATTTTCGCTAACCACTATTCACCCCCCCTCTAGTGGTGTTTATTGCAGGTGCACGGTCCAACATTTGGTATCAAAGCCAGGCCAACACTACTCAAAAGAAGCAAGATTCAACACCATACGAACAATACAAAGCCAAGAAACAAGAATTCATTATATACTGCTTGTCCCAAATCTAAGGTATATACAATGGCTATTGTTTCTCACAAAGGTGAGTTGGAAGGTATATCTACGCAACGCCCTCCTCTTTTTGATGGTAATAATTTTGTTCATTGGAAGCTAAGAATGAGGCTATTCTTAATGGCTATAGACATCGATTTATGGTCTATTGTTGAAGATGGGCCGTACATTCCAATGAAAGTTGTACAAGTTAGTGAAGTCACTCAAGAGGTTGAAAAATATAAAAGTGAATGGTCATCGGATGATAAAAAGAAAATGTCCATAAATGCTAAAGTTATGCAATTACTTTTGAATGGACTTACAACTTCTGAAGCAGGATATGTGTCAAATTGCACAAGCACACACGACATTTGGAAATCACTTGTATTAAAGCATGAAGGTACTAGTGGTGTTAAAGAGTCAAAAATAAACATGCTTATGACTGAATTAGAGACTTTCAAAATGTTGCCGAACGAATCCATAACATCTATGGATTTGAGGATTACTAATATTTTCAATGCCCTTGAAGCTTTAGGGAAGTCATTTTCGAACAGCGAAAAGGTTCAAAAGGTGCTACGAAGCCTTCCTCCTGAATGGATCCAAAGGTGACTGCAATCGAGGAGACAAAGTCAATCACTAAGATGGATGAATTGATCGGGTCTCTTAAAGTTTACGAGGTTAAATTAAACCAATGAAAGTCTGAATCGTCTAAGTCATCCGGTAAGTCAATAGCTTTCAAAACAACCAAAACACATGGTAGTAACGATGATAGTAATAGTGATACTGAATTAGACGATGACTTGATATTAATAGCTAGAAAACTTAGAAAGTTTTTCAAACGTCCAAATAGGAATAGACAACGTAATTCTTCTTCTTCTTCTTTTTCTCAACCTAGGAAGAATAACACAAACAAATGGTATAATAAAGAATTAAAGTGTTATGAATGCGGTCAAAAAGGACATATTTCATACGACTGTCTCACGAAGAAAAATAATAATAATAACAACAATAACAAACAAGTTAAGGACAAGGAGGCTCAAACGACAAAGATAAAGGAGTCTAAGGCAAGAAAAAGGAAACGAGCAATGAATGTGAGCACATGGAGCGACTCATCCGACTCAGAATCCGAAACTGAGGAAGCTCAAGTCTGCTTCGTATCCAACGAGGTATGTTCTTCTTCTGATAGTGATTCTGATAGTGACATGACATTTGATGAAATGTATGAAGAATTCTTAAGAATGCATGCTCACTGTAAGAGACTCTCTAAAGAAAAGAGGAAACTAGTTGAAGAAAATGACAAGTTGAAGACGTCCAACTTGGAATTTTCCGATCAACTAGAATCCCTTAAACAAGAGTCTTCTAATACTCTTGATTCTTTAGAGCATAAAATTGAATCATATAGGAAAGATCAACAAAAGTTAAAAATGGAAAATAATATGTTAAAGTCTAAGTTGGAAAATTGTGAACATGAGATAGTACAACTTAAGTCTTCTAAACTTAACTTAGAAAAAATGTTAGAACAATTTGAATTGGGTGCAAATATGTTAGATACACTTATCTCATCACAAAAGTATGGAAATGATAAAACCGGCTTAGGCTATAAAGAAGAAAATGAAAAAGTAAATAAAAAGACTAAGTTTGTTTCATCTAGTACAAAGTTGCCATATAATACAAAATCAACTTTGCCTACTACATCTTCTTCTACACTTTCTTCTACTTATATCAAGGCAAAAATACAACATACACCCACCAATATACACACACATAAACATACATCTAGGCCAAACTTTGCATCAAGACAACCTAGAAATTATGCCTACATGTATACAAATGCAACTAGATCGAATAAAATGCATACAACTTATTATGAACCTAAGTATAGACAACACTCATATAAATCTTATAGAAATGCATATGAACATACATACATAGCGCCATTCAAGAAACAAAATTACATGTCTTATACACACTACCAAAATCGGCCAAGGCATAGTAGTAATCAACTATGGCGCAACATGTATAACAATGCATCTTCACTTATGTGGAATAATCATCTTTATGCTTATCCTTCTTATTTTAACTATGCTAAAAATGTGCATAAAAGGTATGTTCAAGTTTCGATACCTAAGGGTTGTCTAAACAAGAATAATGCCCCTAACATTCAAGGACCCAAATAAAGGGTACCTAAAACTTTGTCTCCATTGTAGGATAAACGCAAGGAATGCAAGAAGGAGGCAAAGTCAAAGAATCTAAAAACTAAATGGTTTTTAGATAGTGGATGTTCGAGGCATATGAAGGGGAACCCCAAACTATTCATCGAATTGGAACATATCGAAAATGGAAGAAAAGTGACATTCGGTGACAACAACAAAGGACAAGTTGTTGGAAAAGGAACAATTGGGGACCCTAACACATTTCAAATACGAAATGTGTTATTAGTAAGCAATCTTTCTTATAATTTACTTAGTATTTCTCAACTTATAGATTGTGGTTATAATGTCTCCTTTCTTCCCACTTCTTGTGATATAATAAATGAAAAAGGAGAAACGGTTTTAAAAGGAAATAGAGATGGTAATATTTATACTCTTACCTTAGATAACATGTTAGATGCTAAGGTTAAGTGTCTAATATCACATGACTTAGATGTAAATTTATGGCATAGAAGATTAGGCCATATAGGAATTTCAACCATTAAGAAATTGTCTAAAAAGAATTTAATTAGAGAAATGCCTAAGTTAGACTTAGATAATTTTCAAATGTGTGAAACATGTATAAAAGGAAAACACATTGAAGAAACATTAAAACCGAAACATGAAGTGAGTACTAGTCATGTACTAGAATTGCTTCACTTAGACTTATTTGGTCCAAGTAGGACAAGAAGTCTAGGTGGACACTACTATGTGTGTGTCATAGTAGATGATTACTCACACTACACATAGACATTGTTCTTAACACACAAAGATGATGATCCATTAGCAATCGAAACCCTTATTAAGCAAATTGAAAACATTTATGAAGAAAATGTTAAAAGAATTAGAAGTGATAAAGGTGGAGAATTTAAAAACAAAGATGTAATCAAATTTTGTGAACTACATGGAATAAAACATGAATTCTCACCACCTAGAACACCACAACTCAATGGAGTTGTTGAACGTAAAAATAGAACGATTCAAGAAGTTGCTAGGACAATGCTTTGTGAAAATAAATTACCTAAATATTTATGGGCTGAAGCTGTAAGTTGTGCATGCTATATTATAAATAGGCTTACTATTAGAAAGAAATTAAATAAAACGCCTTATGAATTTCTAAATAATAGACAACCTAAGATAGATTATCTTAAAGTATTTGGATGTAAATGTTTTGTGTTGAACACTAAGGATAATCTAGATAAATTTGAACAAAAGTCTATTGAATGCATATTTGTTGGGTATTCAACTAACTCAAGAGCATATAGGTGTTATAATCATGCATCTAGAAAGATAATTGAATCCATACATGTAAAATTCAACGAAAATGCATGCTTTGAAGTTAGTGATAAACATCAACATAAACAAGAAACAAATGTTGAAAATATGTTTGATGATGATGTATTACTTGAGCCTGTACTTGATCATCTAGAACCAATTCCCCCTGAACAAGACATGCATGAACCCTTAGATGATATAAATGAAGAAACTTTGCAATTGGAAGATAATGTAACTAATGATCCAATTACATATGATAATGTTCATACTAATGAAACATTTGAACAAGATGATTGTGAACCTAGTCAATCTAGGAATTGGTGGCATCCTAGAGAACTAATCATTGGGGATCCAAGTGTTGGGGTTAGAACACGTAGAAATATAAGTCAACTTAAAGGACATAGCTTAATCTCACAATTAGAACCTAAGAATGTAAAGGAAGCCTTAGGTGATATATCTTAGATAGAAGCTATGCATGAGGAATTAAATCGATTCACAAGGAACAATGTGTGGGACTTAGTACCTAAACCTGAAAATAAGTCAATAATAGGAACGAAATGGGTGTTTAGGAATAAGATGGACGAACAAGGAAACATTACAAGAAATAAGGCTAGACTAGCCGCACAAGGTTATAATCAACAAGAAGGAATAGATTATGAAGAAACCTTTGCACCTGTTGCACGACTAGAAGCAATTAGATTGTTACTTGCGATTGCAAGTTTAAGCAACATTAAGCTCTTCCAAATGGATGTCAAGAGTGCATTCTTGAATGGATACATCCAAGAAGAGGTGTTTGTCAAACAACCCCCTGGATTCGAACATCCAAAGAATCCTAACCATGTTTACAAGCTTAAGAAAGCTCTATATGGTTTGAAACAAGCTCCAATAGACTTACAAACTTTCTTATTGCAAATAATTATCAAAGGGGAACAATAGACAACACATTATTCCTAAGAAGAAAAGGTAATGATTTGGTATTAGTTCAAATATACGTAGATGATATAATCTTTGGTTCAACCAACCCTACCTTAGTAAAAGACTTCGAAGAGTGTATGAAGTCAGAATTTGAAATGTCAATGGTAGGAGAGTTGAATTATTTCTTAGGACTTCAAATCAAACAAACCCCTCAAAGAATTCACATTAGCCAACTTAAGTATGTCAACGATATAATTAAGAAGTTTGGCTTTGAAGAGTTGAAACCTACAACTACCCCCATGAGTGTTAGTACCAAACTTGATAAGGATGAAAATGGTAAACCTTTTGATGACACACTCTATAGGTCTATGATTGGATCACTGTTATACTTAACTGCATCAAGACCTGATATCATGTTTAGTGTGTGTGTGTGTGCTAGGTTTCAATCTTGTCCTAAGGTATCACATTACAATGCAGTGAAAAAGATCTTTAGATATCTTAAGCATACACCTCACTTAAGACTGTGGTATGATAGAAACGCTAAGTTGGAATTACACGCATATAGTGATGCTGATTATGGTGGTTGCAAATTAGATAGAAAGTCCACTAGCGGTACATGTCAATTCATAGGAACCAACTTGATCTCTTGGTTTTCTAAAAAGCAAGCTAGTGTAGCTCTTTCTACTACTGAAGCCGAGTATATTGCTTTGAGTTTATGTACTACCCAAATACTTTGGCTTAAACAGCAACTTAGTGATTTTGGCATTAAAATGAATAAGATTCCAATTTTCTGCGTTAGCACAAGTGCAATCAATCTTTCTCGGAATCCGGTGCTTCATTCTAAGGCCAAACACATTGAGGTACGATACCACTTTCTTTGCGTTCATATTCAAAATGAGGATATAGTGATAAACCATATAAGAACTGATCACCAAATCGCTGACATCTTCACCAAACCCCTTAATCAAGCCACTTTTGAAAACTTACGAGCCAAATTGGGAATGATGACTTATGATACCATTGCATAGTTCTATCTTTTCGCATGATTTGCAAAATAAAGGGGGAGATAGAATAAGAACATGATTTAGTTGGTAAGTCAGGTATTTTAGTTAGTAACTCATATGCTAAGTTTTAATTGGTATAAATTTTGGAGCATAGGTTAAGGGGGAGAGTATGAGTTGAGGAGGAGCAGCATACTATTTAAAAGTTGAAAACATTTGGTTAAATTTTTGGTTATAAGTTGTGACATTAAAATCATGTTTGGTTATTTTGAAAAGCATCCAAAAGGGGGGAGAATGTTGAGAAATATGTTTGGATAATTTTCAAAGTCATGATTTTAAGTGGTGAATGCTTAAAAATGTCACACATGGTGTTATATGTGATTAAAAGTTGAAAAAGTTGAAAAATTTGACATCGATCTCTGAGGTTGTTGCACATCGATCGATATATGTACATAGATCTCTCACATCGATCGATCTATGTAAGGCAGAAAAGTTCAAGACCTTTCTGTGAGACATCGATCTCTAAACCTGAGACACATCGATCGATCGATGTACATCGAACCCTCACTTCGATCGATCGATGTAGGTCAGAGGCAAACTCTGAAACTTTCTGTGAGACATCGATCTCTGAAGCTGAGGCACTTCGATCGATCGATGTCTAGGGGTTTTTAGAGATAATTTTCTAAAATATGTTAAAATGATTTTTTTCATTTGTATATGAATTATACATGTTCATTATGTGATTATTATGTCTTTTTGGTGATTATTATTGTCTTGTGACAAACTTACCAAAAAGGACAAAATTGGTATTTTGAGTTTTGTAGGAACATGATATGGTGGAAATATTTCAAGAGCATATTCTTATACTATTTATCATGACAAAGTTGATATCATGATTATTTATGACCATCCGGGACATTTCTGGAGTTTTCTCACACCAGGGGTATTTTGGTCATTTTACCCCCAAAGGTATTTTTGGTATTTTCACTCAAGGAATCTCTTGAGCATATTATTATCTTCATTCTGGAGCTGTGTTATTATTATTTTGAAGATAATATGGTGATCTTATATCTTATTCTCTCAACCGATGATATTATTGACTATAGCTGGATATGTGACGATTTGAGATGTCACATTCTATTTTTTCTTGAAGACCCTCTTATATATGTTATAAGAGAACATTTATCATCCTTATTCAGAGATATTAAAGGTGGCAAAGGTGTGGAAATGATCTCAACATATAAGAAGAAATATTGGGGAATTTCGGTGTTACACGTTGACATAATATTGTCAATTGTTATCTATTTATTTCTTCTTCAAAAATCTGAGTTGCTACACATATATATATGTTTAAAAACGTGCATGGGCAGTTGGATATGATGTGTAAGTCATTTTATGAGTTGGAGACAAGTGGACCAACCAAAAAGGAGCTAGTTGGCAAAATTGCCAACTTGGACTTTTTCAAAAATGCCCAACGGCTATAGACCTTTCTTGGGTATTTTCAGCAGATTTTTTGAAGTCAAATGGAGCTCTCACATGTCCTATTATGGTGCTTAAAGTTGGAGATAATTTGGTGGTATTATTCTTTCTTATTTTATTTAAGAAAATCAATTATATTTTTGATGAAATTCAAGGTAGCCAAACGGCTACATTATGTCTTGAAGCTGAATTTTGAAGTTTGAAAACTTCAAATCCCACATGCCTATTTTCAAGACTAGAAGTTGAGGTATTCTTGTGGCATTATCCTTCTTATTATCTTCATTTTGCAAAGGATAATTATGACTTGCCAAGGTGTAAAATTTTGGCCAACATGACATTGCCAAGGTGGACCAATCATTGTGTTTTATTTTGCCAAGTGTACAAGGACAACCAATGATGAGAAGACATTTGGAATTGATGATGAAGATGGTGACACATGTGCATTCTTATCTTCAAGGCTCATTTCACACTATAAATAGAGGCAATGGTGAAGAAGATGAAACACACTTGAAGCTCACAAGCATTTGTTGAATTGTCTAGCTTTCATCTTCATCTTCTTGTTGTTATTGTTTTATTCATTGTAGTAAAGGTGTTCTTGTTGTATTGTGGTGAGCTACAAGCCTCTTGAGCTTTATTTGTAATATTGATTAGCCATTTCTATAAGGATACATCAATAGGTTGTAGAGGTATTGCAACTAAGTGTTGCATAGAAGGTGATTATCCAAGTCTTGAATAGGGTTGGTGTATAACCCAAGGATCAAGCTTGGTTCTTGTTGTAAGGTGATTCATTTTATAGTGAAATCCAAGGAAAGGTGTTCCTTGGGACTGGAGTAGGTCACATTGACCGAACCAGGATAAATTCTCGGTGTTCTTGTCTTGTTTCTTCATTTCTGTTTTCTGCCCGTTTTTACTGCAGTTTTCACACAATTTCTAACAATTTGGCAAAATAGCTAAACACTTTCAAAATTCGTGATTTTTGGTAGAGTTATACTTCAGACTGTTAGCTTTCATTTGCAACAAGAATCACTTGATTTGAGCAAGAAAAAGTTAGTCTTTCAGTCCTTGAAAGATAACTGCTCCAATCTGGCTGCAACCTGACCAGTTTTAAGAAAACTTGAATTCTGTATTAATCAAGAATTGATTAAGGTCAGGGCCTTTGGAAATATCATCTACACATCCTAAGGAGGGTTTTGATATAAAGATCAACCTTTTTGGTTGAGTATTCAAAGAGAAACACGTTTTGCAAAATCAGCAACATTTTGTCCAATTCTGTCCAGATTGACCATCTGAATCTTTTTATTTGTTTGAAGGGTCAAACAATCTTATTTTTGTCTGATTTTTGGACAGAGTCTTGTTAACTCATTGAAGTTTAATTCTGGAAAGTTTCATAGTTTTTGGAGTTGTCTACAATTATTTATGAATTTTTTAAAAACGGGTTCTGAATCTGAGGTGGTTTCAGATTCTGTTTTCAAAGGGGATTTTAACAAAGGGTTGTAGTGTAATTTCCACTAACCACTATTCACCCCCCTCTAGTGGTGTTTATTGCAGGTGCACGGTCCAACAGCCCAGTCTTGAATGCCATAACAAAGAGTTGGACGTGGATGATACATTATAGACATTTGAGGTAGGTAAGGTTTGAGAGGAACAGTCTAGTTTCTTTATTGTCCCATGGAGATGATAAAGGCTCTGTTTAATCTCAGGTAAACCAATCATCCTCTTGTTCTCTAGCTCCTGGATCAAGCAGAAGTTAGAGTGAAAAGTGATGGCTAGCTTCTTTGATTCCGTGAGTTTGCTTAAGGATATTAGGTTGAAGGCAAAGGATAGGACAAACAAGACATTGTAGAGAGTAAGCTAAGGAGTACAGTAAATGTACCAACATGAGTGTCTATAGCAAAGGTTTGATCAGGAAGTTTGATGTTTAAGGAATCAATTTGGAAGTATGAATCAGACAGACCAAGGAAAAAACACACATGATCACTTGCTCTGAAATCCAAAATCCAAATGTTTAAGTTTGGTTTACATATCTTACCTGGAAACTTGTGATCAGCAGTAGCCTTCTGCACTGACATAATGGCATATTGATTGGTGTTTGCATTGATTCCTTCAGTTCCTGATCCACTTCCTCCTTCATCTCTTTCCTGCATCATTTTCATCAACTGTGCAAACTGTTTCTGAGTAAGTTCCTGGGACACCGAGAGCCAGACATACAAAACTCCTGTTGACGTGTCTCATCACTTCTACAACTCCCTATTTCTCCTTGACTCAAGATTTTATTGGATTGCTATGCACCAGTGTCACCACTCACCATACTCACTCGAGCCATTGGTTTAAAGCCTGGGGGATATCCAAGCTTTTTATAACATCTAGCTACTGCATGTCAAACCATGTTACAGTGTGTGCAAAAAGGAGTCATGGTACCTCCTGATCCAAACCTTACAGCACCTCTCCTAAATCCTGTCCAAGACTGCCTCTGAGGACCAACATTGCCATAACCAACCGTCTTTAACATATACGAACTAGTCTTAGAGGATACATCAACATTCATAACAGTAGTAGGATTATTCAAAAATTGTCCTCCTCCATCAGAGTAATTCAATTTTCTCTCAAGTTTCATGGACATAGAAAATGTCGTCTTGAATTCAGGTAATGGAGTAGACAACAAAATCTGTGACTTAACTGCCTCAAAATCATCATTAACTCCTATTAAAAATTTAATAACACACTCATCCTCCAATAATTTATTAAACTGACTAGTGAGATTACAAGTACACTTCCTGCATATACAACTAGGTATTGACCTCAAAACTGACAATTCTTCCCATATACTTTTCAGTTTTGTACAATAGTCTGTAACAGAACTGGTACCTTGCTTCACAGCGCAAAATTCTTCCTGCATGTCTGATATTCTGAATGAATCCATACTTCCATATCTGAACTTGAGATCACTCCATATGTCCGCTGCAACATCTATCTAAATCACGCTCTGTGCAATGCTGGTAGCCAGCGAATTAACCAGCCACGATGCCACCATCTTGTTTGGATTTATCCAGGCATTACATCTACATCCAGCATCAGCAGGTCTTGTAATTGTTCCATCTATAAATCCTACTTTATTTTTGGCCTCAAGTGCTCTTCTAGCCGCTCTGCACCAACTATGATAGTTATTACCATCCAACAGAGGTTGCACCAGCACCATTGACGGATTATCACTCGGATGAATATGATAAGGATCATCTGATGGATCAGCCACAGGGGAAGATGAATTAGAATATGAGGGGGAATTGTTAGCAGCCATAAATGAACCAAAATTCATTCACAAATCTCTGATACCATGATAAGTCTCAATCTCAAATTGATATAAAGCAATAAGAGCTTATGGTTGATCAATATAATACATGGAGGTAACAAGATTCTGTAGAAATTCTGGAGAGAAATCTTCAAAAGAAAAGGAAACAGAAAGCATTTATGCACAGCAAGGCGCGCAGCAGGAATACTACGTAAATGCCTGCCCCGCACTGTTTAAGTATTCAAACATAATGCAAAATTACAAAATTGCCCTTTCAATTAACTACCACTACAGTACAACTAAAATGGGCAAAATGATTCCTACTTCAATCCAACGATTCACGTGTTACTTGTCATGGATCACACTTGGGATCAGGAGTGTGCCCTTCACCGTTGTCGCTAGCAAGAAATAAACCCTGACCTCCCTTTCGAGAACTCCTGCCTGGAATCAGTTGGGCTATGTCCTGGAGACGGCTTATATTATACTATTGAAGCCGTCTTTATGAGTCCGCTACGTAATTGACTTAAAATCTATTACGTCCCTAATCCGAGGCTAAATTCCTAATCTAGATGGCACATCTAGGAGCATATGGGGTGGCTTGACTTCCCTGTCCAGCTTGCCTTCAAATGCTTTCGCACAGAAGTTGTCCCTGTCAACAGCGATCAACCTGGGTTTTAATCCACAATAAGCCCTATAGTCCCCCAACCCGAGGAATCACAGTCTCGAGTTCTCCTTCGTAAATCCTTGATGAATGCTTTGTCCCAAGGATCTCAATCTCTCCTTCGTACTTGTTAGGTTTTGTTCACAAGTAAATGAATCGGAACAAAAATGAAACCCTCTATGATCCATGTGATTCAATTGATTTCAATGTTATATGAAAACGGAGACACGAAAACTACCTCTTGTGAGGCCGATTTTATTTATCACATTCGAATTCCAAGCACTGCTTATCTATCTGAAAAATGAACATCCTCTATAAGTATCCACACGCGAATGCTCTCTGATAAACCACAATTGAACCATTTGTTAGTCAATAACGGTCAACTTCAGTAAGCTTGGCGTTTGAGATATTAGGGTACAGCAATTCAGCAGCCCAGCAGCTCGGCCGCTCAGTGCCTAGATATGGCAGTTCGGCCTCAGCCGCACTTTAGTAGAACAACCCAACACCCTCACTAAAAAATATGACAAGGTTTTCACCTCGGCGCCAACTTCAGCATATGGCTCAAATACTACACCTCGGGCCACTTCATCCAGACACTATTTAATCATATTCTACAACAAAACTTAGATGTGTACCACAGCAAGCCGAGTGTTTCGGGATTTGTCAAAAGTCAGCTGTGTACCACAGCAAGTTACGCACTTCAGCAAGGTTCGACTGTGTACCAAAGCAAACCTACCTTGCCAAGATATTATGTCGTGGGACCCTCAGGCAGATATTCTTTAAACATAGTGACTACAGCTGGCTATTCTTATATAACACGCCAAGGTCACAATAGCCGGACTTCTAGTTATGTCAATCAGGCTGACCTATTGATTACATCAGACGGGCTATTGATCACATCAGCACACCTACAGCATCCTAGGCTTTCTGCCCCAAGCAAAGATCTTATCCTATTATTTACTATCAGGAGAAAAAGGCGGGAAAGTCTATAAAAAGCGAGGGAACCAAGACGAAGGGAGAAAAAAAAAGAAGAAAGGCAGTTGAGACATTCTTACTTCAGTGTATACCTATATTTTCTGCTCCTCGGCAAATACTGTGAGAAAATCCTAACTCACCCTTTTACATTATAATCTCAATGAGATATGGCCCAAACTGACTTGAGCGTCGGAGGGTTTTTCCCGGGGCCAACCCCCCGGGACCTCTGACTTGTGCTACTTTGTGCAGGATTCACGTCAACTGACGGAACCATTTTGAGGTCATCCTGACCCCTGGTGAAGATCCGGCTTCATCATTTGGCGCTAGAAGGAGGGCCTCCCTTTGGTCCTCTAACCCAGAAAACAGCTACTCAAAGTTTTTCTGACGGTTACTTAGAGCTTTTCTAATTATATTAGGAAGCTGTTGAGAGGAAGATGAGTAAAAAAGACAGTCAAGGGTCCAGGCAACCTATGACATCTAGGAGGAACCAAAGATCTTCTCAGCAACAAACTGATCAATGCCCCACGGAGCCAGGAGAATCCTCAACTCCCATTGCCTTCACATATGAAGAGCACTTACGAGCCATTCGTTATGTGGCTCAAAACCCAGAAGTTTTCCAAGCTGTAGTGAAGGAGATGAAGGGGAAGACATCTGCAGCAAAGTCTAGTGGGTCCCGTTCTAATAACTCTCGTCCACTGGATCACATGGAGTATTCTCCTACTCGGCCTGGTTACTGCACCAGGCGTCAAGCTGAGTTTATGGCCAAGACAAGACAACCAAAGTCAAAACCTGACCACCTAAGCTTGAGATGCAATCAAAAAGCTTCCCTGCCTTTTAAACGTGGCAGGAAAGTTGATGATAAAGGTAAAGCAACCATTGCAGGAAAGGCGCTCCGTTAAGATTCGGTTAGGAGGCCGAGGAAAAGAAAGGAGCTCACTATTGGCTTCAAAAGCCCATATCCTTTCCTATATGAGGAAAAAATATTTGGCAAAAGAACCCCAGCCCCTGGCCGGACCAGTTCACAAAAGAAACCCCCAATTGTATTGCTTTTATCATCATGATATCGGACATGATACAGAAGATTGTCGCCAGTTCGGACAGGAGATTGAGCGTCTTATCAAGTTGGGACACCTGCAACGCTTTTATAATCCAAGGTCTAGGCTCCACAACAGGCTAGACTTTGGTAGGCCCCCTCCAGATGAGAGTTGTAAACCCAGGTCTCATCAAGGTTTCCTAAGTGATGAGGACTCAGATTCTGAGAAAAGGGGGGTACGGTTTCCTGAGTATATAAGGTTGATGTGACGGCAACGGTCCCTGGTTCAATCGAATCAAGGCTTATCCCTTCTTGTGCTCATCTGGTATCTTCTGTCTCAAACCTGTGATTATCAAGAAACTAGTTTCTTGTACTCAATTGGACATTCTTATTTGGCATTCAGCCAGGAAAGTTAAGTCACCATATGGTGCAATGGATCAATAATTTATGCCTATCTATCACCCACTACGAAAGTGGGGGCATACCCCACCAGGTCTGGAAGGCTGAGCAGGTCTCAGCAGGATGGGACAGGTTTCCCGATATTCTTACCCAGCAGGTCTGGAAGGTTGAGCAGGTCTCAACATCATCTTTACCAAGCAGGTCTGGAAGGCTGAGCAGGTCTCAGCAGGATGGGACAGGTTTCCTGATATTCTTACCCAGCAGGTCTGGAAGGTTGAGCAGGTCTCAACATCATCTTTACCCAGCAGGTCTGGAAGGCTGAGCAGGGTCTCAGCGGGATGGGACAGGTTTCCTGATATTCTTACCCAGCAGGTCTGGAAGGTTGAGCAGGTCTCAACATCATCTTTACCCAGCAGGTCTGGAAGGCTGAACAGGTCTCAGCAGGATGGGACAGGTTTCCCGATATTCTTACCCAGCAGGTCTGGATGGTTGAGCAGGTCTCAACATCATCTTTACCCAGCAGGTCTGGAAGGCTGAGCAGGTCTCAGCAGGATGGGACAGGTTTCCCGATATTCTTACCCAGCAGGTCTGGAAGGTTGAGCGGGTCTCAACATCATCTTTACCCAGCAGGTCTGGAAGGCTGAGCAGGTCTCAGCAGGATGTGACAGGTTTCCCGATATTCTTACCCAGCAGGTCTGGAAGGTTGAGCAGGTCTCAACATCATCTTTACCCAGCAGGTCTGGAAGGCTGAGCAGGTCTCAGCAGGATGGGACAGGTTTTCCGATATTCTTACCCTGCAGGTCTGGAAGGTTGAGCAGGTCTTAAACATCATCTTTACCCAGCAGGTCTGGAAGTCTGAGCAGGTCTCAGCAGGATGGGACAGGTTTCCCGATATTCTTACCCAGCAGGTCTGGAAGGTTGAGCAGGTCTCAGCAGGATGGGACAGGTTTTCCCAATATTCTTACCCCAGCAGGTCTGGAAGGTTGAGCAGGTCTCAACATCATCCTTACCCAGCAGGTCTGGAAGGCTGAACAGGTCTCAGCAGGATGGGATAGGTTTCCCGATATTCTTACCCAGCAGGTCTGGAAGGTTGAGCAGGTCTCAACATCATCTTTACCCAACAGGTCTCAGCAGGACGGGACAGGTTTCCCGATATTCTTATCCAGCAGGTCTGGAAGGTTGAGCAGGGTCTCAACATCATCTTTACCCAGCAGGTCTGGAAGGCTGAGCAGGTCTCAGCAGGATGGAACAAGATAAGTTATCTATATTTTTACCTCAGCAAGGTTGAGCAGGTCTCAACATCATTCTTACCCCAGCAGGTCTGGGAGGCTGAGCAGGTCTCAGCGGAACAGATAAGTTCCCTATATTTTTACCTCAGCAGGACTGAGAAGGTTGAGCAGGTCTCAACATCATTCTTACCCCCAGCAGGTCTAGGAGGCTGAGCAGTCTCACGGAACAAGATAAGTTCCCTATATTTTTACCTCAGCAGGACTGAGAAGGTTGAGCAGGTCTCAACATCATTCTTACCCCAGCAGGTCTGGGAGGCTGAGCAGGTCTCAGCGGAACAAGATAAGTTCCCTATATTTTCACCTCAGCAGGACTGAGATGGTTGAGCAGGTCCTCAACATCATTCTTACCCCCAGCAGGTCTGGGAGGCTGAACAGGTCTCAGCGGAACAAGATAAGTTCCCTATATTTTTACCCTCAGCAGGACTGAGAAGGTTGAGCAGGTCTCAACATCATTCTTACCCCCAGCAGGTCTGGGAGGCTGAGCAGGTCTCAGCGGAACAAGATAAGTTCCCTATATTTTCACCTCAGCAGGACTGAGAAGGTTGAGCAGGTCTCAACATCATTCTTACCCCAGCAGGTCTGGGAGGCTGAGCAGGGTCTCAGCAGAACAAGATAAGTTCCCTATATTTTCACCTCAGCAGAATAAAGGGGTTCTGCAAAATCTTAACAATGGGACAAGTTTGCCAATATTCCAACTCAGCCAAGCTGAAAAGCCAAGTATAAAAGCTGGAATTTGATACTTTGATAAAGGAATCAGCATACAAGAGATACTCTTATGGCAAAGATGAAGACAAATACTTGCAAACTAAGCAGGTAAGGCTAAAGACAAATACTTGCAAACTGAGCAAGGTTAAAGACAAATGCTTGCAAACTATAACCGTAGGGCAAGTTGAAGACAAATATTTGCAGAAAGCAAATGAAAGAACTTCGCAGAATAGAAGGTCAACACTCGCCATCTATGGAAAAAGAGCAAGTTGAACTTCAAAAGATTGAAAAGCTAGAAGAAGTCAGAAAGCAAAATTTGGAAAAAATAGACTTTCATTGAGTATGAAATCTATTACAACTACAAACTGTTTACAAGGAAAAATCCTATTCTACTACGAAAATCTTTTCTCCTCTGCTTCGAAAACTCAGTAATCTGGATACAAGCCTCAGACTTGGACTATGAAGAGCGGCAAATGGTCCTTATCCGGATCAAGGTAGACTTCTTGGCAATCGTCCCCTCTATGGTAACATGCAGAACAAAGTTTGCCGCATTGTTGCCCGCCCTTGCTTCACTGCTACCATGTCTTGAAGATGGCTTTGCGAAGAAATGTAATCGCAATTGTTCCCTGCTTCACTGGAAGAAGAGGGATTTGTGCGATTACAAAACAGCAAAGTGAAACCTTTGCTGGAAAGGGATGTGTTTAAAGGAGAATCCCTGTCACAAAATGACAGAGGGCGCTAAAAAGCGAAAGATACGACGATAACTAAAAAAAGGATTGCTGGAAAGGAACAATCTCCATGAAGAAAGATTGTTCCCATCAGAATCAAATTCTTTATGAAAGGACTGAGTCTCACAGGTATTTTCCAGATTCTTGAGGCACAAAAGGGTATGCGTATTTCGGAAATGTTTTACATAGAGATAAAGGATTGGGTGGAAAGGAAGAATGTTATGAAACAACAAGATAGGCATCAAGGGATGGGAAGCTTAAATGGAGAATGAAGAATGAGGAGATGAAAGCATCTCTATTTATAGGCAGAGGAAGGAAAAGAGGCCCCCTTTTTCGTTTGAAATTTGAAATTCGAAAAGGCAGAAGTCCATGTATCTCCCTCCCTCGAGAAGTGGAATCGCCAAAAAAGCAATAATAGAGCATCGGAACTATCGCTTGCATTAAAAGCGGAAGTAAAGAGATAACCATGTGATTAATGGAGATTGGCCACGTTATGAAAACAAGATTTGTATGCCTTCACAGTTCAGTTCAGCCACACAAAATCTAGGAGCAAATGATAAACCACAATTGAACCGTTTGTTAGTCAATAACGGTCAACTTCAGTAAGCTTGGCGTTTGAGATATTAGAGTACAGCAATTCAGCAGCTCAGCAGCCCAGCAGCTTGGCCGCTCAGTGCCTAAATATGGCAGTTCGGCCTCAGCCGCACTGTAGTAGAACAACCCAACACCCTCACTAAAAAATATGCCAAGGTTTTCACCTCGGCGCCAACTTCAGCATATGGCTCAAATACTACACCTCGGGCCACTTCATCCAGACACTATTTAATCATATTCTACAACAAAACTTAGCTGTGTACCACACCAAGCCGAGTGCTTCGGGATTTGTCAAAAGTCAGCTGTGTACCACAACAAGTTACGCACTTCAGCAAGGTTCGACTGTGTACCACAGCAAACCTACCTTGCCAAGATATTATGTCGTGGGACCCTCAGGCAGATATTCTTTAAACATAGTGACTACAACTGGCTATTCTTATATAACACGCCAAGGTCACAATAGCCGGACTTCTAGTTATGTCAATCAGGCCGACCTATTGATTACATCAGACGGGCTATTGATCACATCAGCAGACCTACAGCATCCTAGGCTTTCTGCCCCAAGCAAAGATCTTATCCTATTATTTACTATCAGGAGAAAAAGGCTTTTTGCCCCAAGCAAACATTCTTACTTCAGTGTATACCTATGTTTTCTGCTCCTCGGCAAATACTGTGAGAAAATCCTAACTCACCCTTTTACATTATAATCTCAATGAGATATGACCCAAACTGACTTGAGCGTCGGAAGGTTTTTCCCGGGGCCAACCTCCCGGGACCTCTGACCTGTGCTACTTGGTGCAGGATATTTGGCTCTATTCCAGCTATATATTTTCAATTCCAGTTGACAAATTCTTCACGTCAATTGACGGAACCATTTTGAGGTCATCCTGATCCCTGGTGAAGATCCGACTTTATCACTCTACATTTGGAAATGGCAACTCTCAAATCAATTTCAAATTTTGGGTGCTCTTGAATGACGGCGGCTGTTTCTTCCAAAGGAGGAGCCGCCGTTTTTCTAATGAGGTTTGGGGTTTTTGTTCTATATTGGATAAAGGAAAAGGTGGCAGGTCAAAACCACTCCTCGTGTCCAAAATCTAATTTCAGACAATAATAAAACAACAACTACTACTACTACTAACAACAACAACTACTGTAAGCCAAAAAAATAACTTTGAGTTAACTATCACACATGTTTAATTTGTAAAACAATAAGTCAAGTTCCTTTACCGCTTTTTATATGCTACTATGATGGCGAAAGAAATAAAAGATTTAATTACAGTCATAAACGATCACTAGCAAGAAAGTATCACTATCCAAATAATGTGAATTAAATGATGCTATCCGTCATAACAGTTGTGACACGTTTTGTCACGCGATATCTAGCTTTCAACATAAGTCATGGTTCATGTCATGTCCATATTGTTCAAACTTATAATTTTTGATCTCTATATAAATTGATAAATCAAATATCATCGATTACTATCAATTCCATTAGAGCATTGAAATGCGTATTTCTCAGTTATATTTGTCGAAGGGCTCAATAGGTATCTTTATCAAAAAAAAAAAAAAGAGACCGATTTCATCTTGACTGTGCATTTTTTATTACTTCTTATCATGCCCGGGCATAGCCTTTATAGTTATCTGGTTAGACAACGCTTGAGTATGTTAAAACATAATAGTATTCATATAAGAAACTGTTATGCCCCGCACCCTCCGTAGGGTAATTAAAAGACCAAGAAAGATTTTACGGGAATTAATGACGGTCAACGGAAATTAAGTAGGCATTAATATGAGGATTAATTAGAAATTAATGGGGGGATTTAATATTAGAATTTATTTATATTTAATTTAGAATTAAATAATTAAGTTTATCCTTTAAGATAAATAGAGAATAGATATAATTTAGAAACACCAAACCTTTCCCTTCCCATATAAAACTGACAAAGCGTCAGTTTTCCTACTTTTATAGAAACATCGACGCTTTCCTTCCCTCATACCCTAGCCGTTTTGCCCATTCACGTAGAAGAAGAAGACAGCCTCCAAGAACCGATCCAACCTCCGTCTGTTCTTCAATCCGTCTTCGAATAATCAAAGGCAAGTAATCTACTTATAAGTTCCTACGATTTGTGAAAGAAAAATGGCCTACTTTGGATATCAAGTTGGATCACCATGCAGTAGTTTCTCTTTGTGGTTATTTGCTTATGATATATGTGTTTTTGACTTCGAGATTTGGCCGACGTATATGAAAGATCATTCGTTGTGATTGTTGATTATGTGAAATCTGCAAATCCCAATACCCTGAACCCTCTCTTTGCTGCTATTCTAGATCGAAGGAAGAATGGAGAGAAAGGCAGGATTTTTGGTGTGTTTCGGGGGATGGTTGAGTGTTAGGGTTGAATCGGTAATTTGATACGTGTGTAGTGTTCGATTCGTGGTTTAAGCATGAGATTATAGCAGGGATTAGGCTTGGATTGATGGGATGAAGTTTGGAATCAAATTGGGGTAGGATCCTGAGATTGTTGCAGAAAACGCAGAACTGCTGGGCTGGAACGTTGACATCGATCGATCGATATCAGAGATCGATGTCCCCAGTCGGACATCGATCGATCGATCTAGTGGTTGCTGAGAGATCGATGTCCCCAGTTGGACATCGATCGATCGATGTGCAGGTAGCCTGAGAGATCGATGTCCTCAGTTGGACATCGATCGATCGATGTAAGTGAGGCTGAGAGATCGATGTCCCCAGTTGGACATCGATCGATCGAAGTGGAGGGTTCGATGTCCCCAGTTGGACATCGATCGATCGAAGCTAGGGAATGAAGTCCATCAAGTTTGTGGAAAAATAGAGGAAGAAAGAGGAGAAGCTCGGGGAATCTTTGGGTGATTTTAGAGACTTCTTAAGCCCGGATTAAAGGTAGTTTAAGTCTCGGGAAGATGGCTTAGGATGGTGAATCAATTTGGAGAGTTCGAAAGGAGTTTTCGAATCGCATTCCAATGTATATGACTTAGAGGGGTTAAGAGATGAACGTACGAGATGTCTGAGAGTTCAACGAGAAATGGTTAGAGATATTGCCTTAAGTTGTGAACCTTAGAGTCAAGTCTAAGTGTTGACGAGATGGTTGAAGCCTAAGTTATGATGTGTAAGTCAGTGAAAGCTTGTGTGTTGCTTGTACTTACGCATGTGTACATGAACTACTTATGTGAATTGCATACGAGAATGAGAATGGAGAATGAAACGAGGAGTCTTGCATCATGGCACTTGCATTTGCATATTGATTTGAAAAGAGAGGTGCTTCGGCACAGATTTGCGAAGGTGACCTACAATGTTAACCGGGATGGAAATTTAAGCCGGGGTGCATTGCAGGGCACAAAAGACTGTAACGTAAACCGGGATGGAAATATAAGCCGGGGCGCGTTACAGGGTATAAAGTTGTCTGTAATGCTAATCGGGATGGAAATATAAGCCGAGGTGCATTACAGGGTATAAAGTTGGCTGTAACGTAAACCGGGATGGAAATATAAGCCGGGGCGCGTTACAGGGTATAAAGTTATGTGAAGTGACCGGACATTGTGACATGCATTGCACTGTTTTAAAAGAGAAAGTGTTCATGCATATGTGAATGTGTAGTGTAGTGCATATTTTGACATGCATCATGAGGGTCAATGTGGTATGAATGTGTGCGTTATTTGATTGGCAATGAGTTGTTATTTGCGTGCAAACTGCTGTACTTGCTCTATTGCGTGATTTGTTATATATTTGAAAGTGTACAAGACATGTGCCCCACAATTCCCTTGAATTACATATTACTCATGTCTTGCCATGTGTTGATCCCGTATGTCTTATAAGCGGGTTACTTGCTAGCGTTTTTCGCTAAGGGTACTGCCTTTGTGTTACAGGAGAACCCGAGTACGATATGATCTTTATTGAGGATGACGGCGAGTGGGCTGAATGGGATGCGTAGAGATATTGTGGGAGCTAGTTGAGACAGTTATTATTCACTTTAGTTCTTGTATTTACTTGAGGATTAATTCGTTATTACTGCGACTACCCTTAGAGATGTTATTATCACTTGATGTATTGAATTGATGGTGGAGATTTATTGGATATACGTGTTTCCGCACTTGTTTCTCTTACGTCATTGATGATGTGTATTCGAGAGATGAGACGTCTTGTAGTCTTCTCAGTAAGCTACGACGGGTGAACCGGTTCGGATTCCGCTGTCCGGGTCGGGGCGCTACAGAAACCATGTTAATTTCAAATAAGAAGATTTTAGGTCATATGTGATCACTTATGGCAAAGACTTATAGAGGGATCAAATAGAGCGTCTATCCTACACTCTATTCTACAATATACATCTGAATATGCATAACCATCTTATTATTATCAAATCAAATCCTTATTAATATTATTCAATGATAAATAAGTAGGTATACTTTGAATAAATAATAATACTATTACCAGCATAACTGTTTATAATGGAAATATGAAATCAGTTATAAACTTCATACATCAATGAAAATAAAATACGACAATAAATCATAAGGACAAACAATTGGCATGCTCATCAATCACAACCATAACTTTCAGACCAAAGAAAGCAACTCTCCACCACTTGACCCAACAACAACAATATTACCCATTGTTTTAGAGGCTCCCGCTTATAGCGGGATATGGAAGGTTCGATATACGCAAGCATTCAAATGACCCATAATGAAAATTGTACCAAACTATGTCGATCAACTACTACTCCATAATATAAGAAGCGAACCTAATTTAGTGAGCCATTTTGCTTTCTCCATTATATTTCCACAATATAAGAAGCGCACCCAATTCAGTGACTCATTTTACTTTATTTCATCATATTTCAAAATCAAAGAAGAATGTGTCCTTTACTCCATAGAAAATGGAAATCTCCACACATCAAAACCAAAAGAACAAATGCAGCCGTGGCAGTTTGTCGCGCTTTGTCGTCGTCAACCTCATCATCGACCATCTTTGGGCCGTGTTACCCGGTGAGGCTAATTTTTTTAATCCAGTGGTTCAGATTACTTCTGGTGTTCTCTTTTAATCTAATACATTGGCTACTCGATGTGGTGTTCATATCCCTATTAGGGAGGATATTTTCGGGTTCAATCAGCATGATGTGCTCTTTAATAGAAAGTCAATAAATTTTAAAAAGTCATTATTCTGTACAACTTTTTTATATAATGAGAAGTAAGAAAAAGGGAGGAAAAAAAGAAACTGTTAATCGAGAATGTGATTGGGAAAAAGATTATAGTCATAATACGGACACTATCAGGAAACAAACAGGAGAAAATTACACACCCAGAGTTATGAATTCGAGCAAGGACTTGAAAGACCTCGACACCGCCTGCCTTCAGAAACACAAAAGACAAAGGCAAAAAGTTCGTAGCGCCCTGCTCCCGAGCCCTAGCATTGGTAACAGTGCATCCGCCGTACCTCGTTAAGGAGAATACAAGTCGTCGAGTCAACTTTTTACATGTCCGAAAATACGTAGAAATTTTTCTCGCAGAAACGAAATACCATAACATTAAGTTTCATGAAAAAACAAATCCTCAATACAATAATGAACCAACTTCTGGAAATAACAATAAGTACTGTCATCTACAGTCGGAAGACTCTAAACAAGGTAAAGTCTGATGAGATTCCAATGAAATAATGACAGACAGCTGCAGGGTCTCCTTGTGTCCTAGGTGCGACCATCAGTCTGCCCATACTACCGTGTCAGCCCCGTCCTCAACAAAGTTATAGTCGTAGACGTCATCGTACTCACCTGGAGGGGGGAGTAGGGGTGAGTGACGAGAAATCACTCAGTATGCACCTGCCTCAACTAGTATAAGACGAGCATACCGAAATGATATAACACATATCACATAAAACATGAGATAACATAAGCATATGAAAGAATGCGAAAAAGTAATTCACTCCAGGTAAAGAATGTGCAACATTATGATGCATGTCCAGTTATGCATGTCACAAACAACGAAATCATGTCATACAGGATGTCGATATATCTACTGTGCAATGCATGATCTCAGGTCCTACTGAGTGGCTATGGGTCGTACCCACCCACAGTCACCATACTGAGTGTACGTGGCCCTGCCATCGCACTCCATACTGAGTGCCCGTGATCCGTACATCACGGCCCACCATAAATGCAATGCACATGCCATGAATGCGAAAACAAGATCGCCTGAGGCCTTCTGGTCCATCTTCACCTCCTCCGGCACTCAAATCTAGGTTCAGTTATTGCCCAAATACTAACTAAACATTGTTCGACGTCAAATCCACTTTTCCACGGCTTGCATACATTTATCGGGCACTTTCCT
The DNA here is from genome assembly GCA_036186865.1 of Eustoma russellianum. NCBI lineage: Eukaryota > Viridiplantae > Streptophyta > Magnoliopsida > Gentianales > Gentianaceae > Eustoma > Eustoma russellianum. Next base: position 26,533,485 of record AP025069.1, on the reverse strand, counting down.
TATTTTTCCTCATTTTTTCCTTTTTTCTATTTATTACATAATTTTCCAAATTAAATAAATTATCATAAATACAGAAATTTAATGAAGATAATTTAATTTCATTAATTTATCATTTTGAAATTTATTTATAATTTTCTGACATTTATTTATATTTTCTTGTAATTATGACTATTTTTAATTAAATAAATAACATTTAAGAAAATTCCAGAAATTCAGAAATTTAAATACTAATTAATATAGCTTTTGAGCTGGCCCTTTTTCGCCAGCCCTAGTCCGTTATCCCTTTTGGTCTGGCCCGCTAGGGTCTGGCTTGTCAAGAGGTATTTTTCTTTTTTCTGTTCGTAGCTGGCCGGTCCGATCCGCTGCCGGCTCAGCCCATTTACGTTTCTTTTTTTATATATATTTCTTCTTCATTGGGTTAGGCCCTGGTAACATCCGGCCCGCTAAGGGCCCGGCCTCTTCTACAGTTTTTAATTTAAATATTCTCCGGCGTGAGGAAGGCACGTGTGAGCCCACGCGCGGCCCTTCCAACGGCGCATGAGGCGCACGTGCAGCCTCTGGCGCCCGTTTTTCTAATCCGATCTATATTTCCACCTATTTTCAATCTATGGAACCTATTCTTAGGGCAAAAAAGAAATGAGAAACCCTATTCATGCAAAAGTTCTGCTATTTTGATTATCAAAAATTCATCCCTAACATCAAATCCAAATGCACGTAGTACAGTACACGCAATTCCACCGTCTCAAAAATTCATGCTTCCCACAGATTAACATCATGCTATGGATTTCAACAATTAAAAAAAAACACATAGATTACCATTCAGGCATGCTTGGATTGTACCAATTGGAAGGGAAAAAGGGAACCTACCTAGATGCAGACAATTATATGATCAACAAACAACGTGAACAAGTTGGGGATGTTTTGCTCGCCGCCCTCTCCCTTCCTCCTCCTTTTCCCACCTCTCTTCTCCCTCTTCCCTTTTCCTTTTCTTTTCTTTATTGCTGTCGTCGTCCTCTCTGCGTTCCCTCACCCCTTCTCTCTCTTTTTTATGATATTCTTTACCCTTCCTCCTTTTCCTCCACGTTTCCTCTTAAATCAATTAATGTGCGCAAATCTTGGGGGAAAACGGTTGTCCCCCTAAATCTTGACTTTATCCTTTTTTCTTTCAAAATTCATTTATTAATTAGTTATTATCTGTAGCGACCCGTCCTGAGCCCTAGTACTCGAAACGACTCACCCGCCGTATTTCGCTGAGGAAAATACAAGGCGTCAAATTCAAAACATATACACGTTAGCGGAAGTCAAAATAAAAATCTTCGAAATCATCAATATCATAAATGAATGTCAAAAGTCTAGGTCAAATTTAATACAATGCCGGAATAATCAAAATAAATAAATGAATAAGTCTCAACTATCTAAACTAACGGAAAATTCTAATGTCTGTAACTCCTCCTCAGAAAATCCTCAATAGCCACGACCAATCAACTTTCTTGCTCCGGGTCATACTCTACGTAAACCCGCTCAAGGTCCTGATCCTCTGGAGAGAAAAAAAATAGGGAGGGAGTGATATGAGCGACAAATCGCCCAGTAAGTAATCCCACTATACTTACCATGGGATCATACACAGAGAAGCAAGTGTGATAAAAATTTATAACTCAAAAATAATAACATGCTTCTCTTCGCAAGTAAATTTACAATTCTGCCCCTAACATCCAAAAGCAAATAGAGCAAATAGCCCCACAAAGTACATAACAAATTCCAATCAAGTACGTAACAAAGTCCAATTTGGGTTAGTCCAAACCAAAATCGATGATGCAATGTCCAAATGTCCAAAGTCAAAGGCCCAAAATGTCAAATTCCAAAGTTCCAAAGTTTCTAAATCCGATTTAGCCAGTCCAATATCCAAAATTCAAATTCGAGTACAACTCGGTCCAAATCCAAATATCAAAGTGTCCAAAATCCAAAACCCGGCTAAAACGGTCCAAAGTAATGCAATGGCTATAGCACTTTCCCTACAATTGATTTATACCGTAAGACTTACGAATTGGTCCCCCAATAGTCAATATGCCCAAGCGCTCTATATCACAATAGCCAATATGGGGCGCTCTAATGGCGGCCAATATGTCCAGACGCTCTATATCCAAAATAGCCAATATGCCCGGACGCTCTGTTTGTTTGGAACCAATTCGGCTTAACACTATATTTCAAATGTAGGGGCGAATTTTCAAAAATATGCAAACGCAATTTTCAAAATCATTTTCCAAGTATCAAATTTAGTCTACATTACCAAATAGCCCAAAAATGCCCAATAAACCAGATGTTTCAAAATCAAATACACCAAATAATCTCAAAATCCCAATAATACCAAAAGTATCCCATCATCCGCATACATATATATGCCCACGTGCATGTTATTATGAAATGAACACACAAACATACACCAATTTATACCACACATGCACCAGCAGTGGCCATTCGTCCACTACTGCCAAGGCACACAAAACTACAAAACAAACAAAATACCACATTGGCTAGCTAAACCATACTACTCTCAGTTGGAAATTGTTTTTGAAATGTTTCACTTCAATTATATTCATATGCCAGAAAGTAAGTTTTTTTTTCCCGCAGGTATTTTTTTCTTTCAAAATGATCATTCATACATCCAAACAACATTTTTTCCCTTTCAAATTGCTTCGGCTAGTGGCCCTTTTTGTAATTCAAAAATATTTTTTTTGGCCAGTACACAATCACAGCAATGTGTGAATCCCACATCAGACACAAGAGGATTTCACAATCAAAGTTTGACATGTGAGGAATTCACAATGAAATTCTTACATTTGTTTTGAGATAATAACAAAAAAGAAAACTTATGCAATTTATATATATATATATATATATATATATATATATAATATATACTGGCGGCAAGTCAAAATTTGAGGAATTCACAATGAAATTGTTACATTTGTTTTGAGACAATAGCAAAAAGAAAACTTATGCATTTTATATGCGTATATACTGGCGGCACCTCACACACATGCACAATATATAGATCAAACCCAGTTGAAAATGTACCACATCGGTTCCCAAAAGAGTTCTCAATGCAAATATGAGAATTGTGAATTCTTCAATTTACAAAGTGGTTACATAATTCACATACCCATGCACCTTTAATTATTTACATATATAACAATGAAATATTCATAATAGAATTTCTATCTTCAGAAAGGAAAAGCAACAAAACTAACGCTGCCTCCAACTCCAAAATACAACTCGGCTAACAACAATTTCAAAACATTGCATGTGCACATATAATAATATAATGTACACATATATTCTATACTATTATATGCAAATCACAAGAATTTCAATAACTTCTGCACACACTCACCTAGTCGTGGCTCTTCCTGTGCCTCGGCCCACACCTCCCTTACATATATATATATATATATAATATATATATATATATATATATATATATAATATATATATATATATATATTTGAAAAACATGGATTTTATTAAGTTCCCTTACATATATATATATAGATTATATATATATATATATATATATATATATCTAATTCACATATAGATATAACAATCTATAAAAACAATAATACTTATGTATGATCCAATGTTGATACCAAAATAACATGTATCTTATAAGAAAATCACTTACCTCCAATCCTCTATAATATACTGTGAATGAGTTCGAGTTGGGTGGAAAATTTCTTCCTAGGTTGGTGTCAGCCGTGGGTTGCAACAGAAAACTTGGACAAAATTTTCTTTTTTTTGGTGTGTGTGTATGTGCGGCAGAGTGTGTGGGGAGAGAAAAGACTCTTTTTTTATAATAAAAGAGTGTGCAGAAATTGAGGGAGGTGGGGAGGTTTGTTGGCACAATTTGGGAAGGTGGTTAATGGGGATAATAGGAATAATGGGGTTGACCGTTTCCAGCATTTTTTTTTCTTTTTTAATTTCACTTAAATTATTCTTTTACTATTACATTTTTGTTTTAAAATCCCGTACGTAACAATCTACCTCCCTTACAAAAACTTTCGTCCTCGAAACTTGCATTTTACGTGATCAATAACTTCGTACGGTTCTATTTAATCCATTCACCTACTATAAGTCACGATTGTCATCGTATCAATCTGACTTTTAGGCTGTTAAACCTTCGAACTCCGCTCGCGGCACTTAACATGTATCATTTAACTTATACAATCGTAATCTACAATTTTGAATTCTTATATACAATCATATATGATCAATTACGTAAGTAGAAAACTAATCTCAAATGTTCTTTAAGTCCTCCAATAGACCAACCACTGCTCTTCCTTAACACCGAATCAAGTCCTCGAAATCAATTCTTATATACCTACGAACTAACCATATAATCATACTCTTACTTTTTCGGAGATATCATCACATCCTAGTATACGAAATATGTGTATGGACCTGTATTTCATTAAGTTGCAAACAGAAGAAAAAGAAGTTCATGTAGCTCTATTTTTTTGGAAGTATCCTTCTTTCCCATTTTTGTAAACACGAGAATCAAAGGATTATACATTTGTTTTCACAAGGCGACGTTTCATGTGACTTCTTATAAAACAATGACATAACTTGTTCGCAAAAAGTATCACGATGAAATCGCATTAAAATAGCTGAAACTCAACAATATTACGTTTTATAAAACGAGTTGAATACGATATCTCTCTTGTTCTAAAAGAAGTATGTATATTTCGAAACTACTCATTAAAATGATAATATACTTGTTTGTAAAAGTATTTCGAGTAAATCACTTTGAAACAATTGAGACACAACAATCGTAAAAATTTCTTTCTATAAAACGTTTTAAACATGGTGTCTTCTTCTTTCCAAACAAAATTATTTTGAAAGCTACGTTTTGTTTAGCAAAAAAAAATTTAAGTGATTTCATCGCAAGCGGATGAATAACTTTAAAACATTTAATAGATAAAATGCTTGCAATATTGATCGTTAACAAATCAAAAAAATGTTGTGTAACTGAAAATGAGAATATGAAATATTGTACAAGAAATATGTAAACATATCGCTTTTCGAAAACATCATCACTAAAAGTATATCTATTTTTCAGAGTTGTCAGGAGTAATCAAAATTCCATTGGGTTGATATACAAATACAGGAAAAAAATATAGTCTTGTAAAATTAGTGGACTATGTAAATAAACAAACTAGTTAAAATACTTAGAAACAAAATCTTTGAAGTAACTTTAAAATATAAAATATATCTTGGTGTACGTGCTTACATGAAAACGGTGGGATACTTGGAAATTTACAGTCCAATACTTCGTATAATCCTTCTAAGTCATCCTTATTGTCAAATGAAAATTCACCTATGTACCGTTTCTTATAAGTCTAACCTTCGTCTATTATGATAAAATCGTTAACTTAGATTGTCCAATCCTAGCATGACACACTAAATATTTATCGACTTAAGTTATCCTAGTTCACCATGCTTCCACACGCCACACCGATCCATCGTTCTCCTTTACTTGGTTATTGCAACTGTTAATTTTTAACTTGGTTAAACCTCACACGAAAAGTCACCCCTACTTGTTCATGCTTACTCTTTTTCAATTCGTGCCTACCTGTTTCAAGCCAAATAACTCAATGTTTCTAGAAATCAACACTTAACGAAATATTTCGTGACAATTTATCTTTCCAAGGCACATACTATAGTCGATTCTCGCATGTCGCTATCGATCAATACCTTAATAAGACCAATGTCGTCGACCTATTTTGATAACACTACATTCAACGTCTTAACCCTAAACTATAAATTCTTTTGTACAATATCTTTCACTAATCTCTACTGATCATAATGCTTATAAATCGATACTTAGTTTCTATCATCCTACTATAATCATTATTAGTAGCTATGATCTCAACTTAAACCTAGTCACGTTCCGACAATACTGTCAAAGTCGAAGCATGAACCCGCTTCAGTTACGCTAATGGTATAGGGTCTCATGCTGCTGCTAGGGGAAAGCAGTCCTAGTAACTTCCTGGTCCATCTAAATTAATACATCAACCAGCGCCTGCGGTAGGGCATACTGGTTAAATTTGCAACTTATATATTTTTAAGTATATACTATTCAATTAGGTTTACTTATTCTCAGGGTTAAGGGATTGCGTAAAGGGTTACGATCAAAACTTAATTAAGGCGAGTAATTAAAATCTTATGGTATACCCTAGGTATACGTGTCCCTTGTGTAGAAATATGAGGGTTTGAGTGATTTCAAAATAAAGAAATTTGAATATATATATATATATTAACGTGGATATATATATATATACACAAGTGTACATGTATGCATGATAACTTGCCTTATTTAGCTTATTATTATGTTGCCGTACTAACGAGCCATGAAGCTATAAAGCTTACATCATATGGCGAACATTTGTTGAGTTTATACTATTTTCAGGTGCCACAATTAATGAACTAAAGTAGTTCATTAAGTGAAGTACTTAGTTTAATAAACTAAGTAGTTCATTAAAGGAAGATGCATTTGGAAAAGACATGAAGGCAACATAGCTATGGAAGGAAAGTTCTCTCCTCCTCCCCACATCATTTCACACGCCTTATATACATAATATATATATATTTTCAGATTTTTTTTAAAAGGCACATACACATTTATTCCAACGTACTATCGACACGTTATATATCTTACGAACGTACGTTTACGTCACACACTATACTTAACTCATATTTATGAGTATTCAGATCTTATATCATATGATATAAGATATGGTGATGACAAATTAAATACGACACGATAAAAGGTTCTAAACCGAAATTTGTCGTATCGGGCGATACCGAAACTTCGCCAACGTGTCACGTACTTGCCATAAATAAATGGCCAGCCCATATACATCAAAATTTATCAAAAATTTCGTGCACATGGCTGTATATTGAGACAAAAATACTTTCCATGTTGGCACACACAAATCATCCCACATTTAGGCCAAAATGTGAAGATTCCAATTTTATTTTTGTCACATGTTTATGGTACCACTTTAAATCAGCCAAGTGCTGAAAATTAAAGTATATATTATATATATTATGTATAACATAATATATATAGCATGTGCAAAAGTTGGAATTAGAGAAAAATCGGGTAATCGATAAATATCGAAAATTCGGTTTTCTACGCAATTGACATGGAACGTTTTTCTTGAACATGATGTGGCACGCATCTAGACATTTTTACATATAATATACATCTTAAAGTGTTCTAGAAAATTAAACTAAGGGCTGATTGGAATATTACATGTGTGTAATATTAAATGTGCACTATTTTTCAAAGTTAGCAAAAATAAATTTCAGCACATGTACATACACATTAAACGTCACCCAAGCTGATGTGGAGCACATGTGGAGCCTTGTTGGCATGTTGATTGGTCAAGAATCGATCATACAATGTTGATGAATCAAAGAGAGAAGCTACAAAAGGTAAGTTTTCAACATACACCTCTCTTATGTCACATGCTGAAAATTTCAGCATGTCACACACCTTAATGGCCGAATTCTTAAGGCTTAAGGAAGACATTTTATTAATTTTTTCATTAAGGAATAAATCAAAGAAATTATGGAAATGATTTGAATTGTATGTAAGGTTATTAAGTGTGATATTCTTCATATCACACATGCTGAAATTTTTCAGCATGTGTACAATTTGTTGTGGCCGAAATTTACCCCATTATTGTGTCCAAGTTCATTCTCAATCTTGTGGCAAGACTTGCCTTAAATTGGATGTATTTTTATGGAAGAAATTCAAGAAATATGGAAGAAATTCTGATTTGTCACACATGGAAAATGCTGAAAATTTCAGCATTAACACTATGATATGGCCGATTTTTTCAAGGGTGGAAGGGAGGATTTTTGTGTCTCAAACTTTATGACATATTGTGACTATTTTGGCATGATTTGATAATTGATTATTTGGCACATGTTTAAAGTGTTTTTTCAGAATATCCATGTCATCAAATGATGACAACAATGAGCCAATCAAAAGGTGCCAAGTAAGCAATGATTAAATGATGGTCCAATGGAGTGATGCCAAGTAAGCAAAATGTTGTCACTATGATGTCTCACACCCTCTCAAGCAATTAAAAGGAAAGTTTCAAGAGGGGAGAAGGGGTGCAAGGGACGGCTGGACTTGATTAAAAAGAGAAGAGAAGAACAAACAAAAGCAACACCAAGAATCATATTCAAAAGTGATCAAAGTGCAAAAGCTTTCTTCTCCTACACTTTTCTTTTTCTTCTTGTAAAAAGCCTATTGTACTTTACTTCTTTCATCCTTGAATAGGCTTCATAGAAACCACCATTCATTCATCATTGTACAAGATTGATCAAGGTGTGATCAATCTTCATTCTAGCGAGGTGGTGGTGTTCGTGAAAATTGTACTCACAATAAAGGTTTGTAAAGGGTTGGAGTTAAGGTGTAACTCTATCAACCCTGCGGTAAGGTGTACTGCGTGTGTGAAATTAGTGTGAACCAAGGAAGGTGTTCCTTGAAGACTGGAGTAGGTTGTTTATAACCGAACCAGTATAAAATTCTTGGTGCAATTTACTTTCTGCATTTACGTTTCAGTTTCTGCGCTGTTTACTCATATTGTTCACGTTCGCAAAAATAGTAAACGTTTTCTAAAAATTATAAAATTTCCAGAAACATACATAAACGTTCTAGGGTTAATTTGGCACAAGTTTCAACCCTTTTGGACAAGTATAAGTCATCCAAACATCAAAAGTTCTGAGACTAGTGCAGTCTGATTTTCAGACTTGCAAAGGTTGAGACTTTGGGTGTATTTGACCTACTTCCCAAAAGAATTTTCAAAAACTGTTTCAACCCATTTCAATATAGTGTGTGAGAGTTATTGGTCAAATTTTCAGATCATTTGGACATTCACACAAATAGGAATTAATTTTTCAAAACCATCTACCGTTTCTGGCAGATTTGCACAATCTGAGTGCCAACGGTTTTTGAAGGGGTTAAAGGTTGAATTTTGATTTGAAATTTTTAGGGGACCCTCACAACATCTGAGGCTAAGTTCTCTCAAAATTTCATAATTTTTGGAGACCTCTAACCTAGTTTTTAAAACGTTTTAAAACTGGTACTGAAAACAGAATCTGTTTTCAGAACTTGAATTGTTCAGTTTAAAGAAATTTTAAAAACATATTTCCGCACCACTATTCAACCCCCCCCCTTCTAGTGGTGCCTTGCAGATCCTACAAGTGGTATCAGAGCGCAGGAATACTCACGACAAGGAATCCAACGATTCAGTGAGATGGCATCCACAAATCTCAAAACCGAACAAGAAGGTATGTCAAGCCAAAGGCCTCCACTCTTTGACGGTGAGTCTTTTATTCAATGGAAACTTAGGATGAAATTATTTCTTATGGCTATAGACATAGACCTTTGGTCAATAATTGAAGATGGTCCATATGTCCCGTCTAAATTGTCCATTGTAGATGGAGTCACACTAGAAGTAATTAAAACAAGACAAGACTATACTAGTGAAGACAAAAAGAAACTGAGTATGAATGCTAAGGCCATTTACTCTTAAATGGCTTAAGTAAGAGTGAGTCTAGTTATGTGTCCAATTGTTCGAGTGCACAAGAAATGTGGAGAATCTTAGAAATGAAACACGAAGGCACGAGTCAAGTCAAAGAGTCTAAAATTAATATGCTTATGTCTACTCTTGAGTCTTTCAAGTTGTTGCCTAATGAGTCAATTGTTGATATGGATCTTCGTTTGACTAACATCTATAACTCTCTTGAGTCTCTTGGTAAGGCCTTTACAACGCAGGAAAAAGTACAGAAAGTCCTACGGAGCCTCCCTTCAGAATGGGATCCTAAAGTGACTGCCATAGAAGAAAGCAAGGAGACTAAGTCATAAAAATGGAAGAACTCATTGGTTCACTAAAAGTGTATGAAAACAAACTCATTATTCGGAAATCGGAATCAACCAAACAAGGTAAGACAATTGCTTTTAAATCAAATGAATACGTCTCCCCTCCCTCCGATCACATAGATGATAGTGATTCCGAATCGGATAATGATGACTTAATTCTATTGGCAAAAGGACTAAGAAGATTCATGAGAAAATCATTTAGAAATAAAAACAAGGGCACTACATCTAAGAGAAATAAAAACAAGTCAAATGATAAGGACATTAAATGTTATGAATGCGGCAAACTCGGACACTTATCATATGACTGCCCAAACAAAGAAAAGCAAACTAATAAGTACCCTGACAAGGAGCGGAACAAAAATAGACCCGTCTCAGATCCTAAACAAAGGAAACGTGCACTGAAGGCCTCCACATGGAGTGACTCATCAGACTCTGAAACTGAGACCGAAGAGGAGACCGCTCAAGTTTGCTTCGCTTCAAAGGCGTCTAATGAGGTATCATCTGACTCTGACTCTGACTCTGAACCTTCTTGACGATGATTTATTTAGTCAATATCTTGAGTTACATAAATTTACTAAGACTCTCGCAAAAGAAAAGAAACGTTTAATTGAAGACAAGAAACTGTTAGAATCTTCTAACGAGAATCTTGTCGCTCAATTAAGCGATTCAAAGAAAGAGTCTTCATGTGCCATCACTGCATTAAAAACCGAGATCTCATCATCATTAACTTCTCAAAATAATGAGATGAAATCCGAGATTTCAAATTTGAAATCAAGGAATACAGATTTAGAGAACATGATGAAACAATTCGATACAGGGTCAAACATGCTGCATCGCATCATATTATCGCAAAAGCATGACAGTGACAAAACTGGATTGGGGTACGTTGATACTAACGAAGTATCAACCAAACCAAACAAGTTTGTTGTGTCTAAAAAGGTAGACACCCCTAAGACATCAAGTGGCGTCTAAGATGACGCAGAAAGCACCCCCTTCCACCCGCCCCACTCCCTCATATCATGTGAAATATAATGTGTACCATATAGATATGAGAAAAGAGATCAATGCATACCGGAATACATATCAATCCCACGCACCACGCACACACACACAAGGACATATCACAAACGTCCTTCATACATTGAGTATAGGGGAGTCCTTGGGCAAAGACCCAAAGTACATGCACCACATGTATACTATGTCCGCACCTTCAGCTACTTTCTTGCCATTTGATAGACCGAGAAGGATCACCCAAGTATGGGTACCGGAAAGGTACCATTTACTAAAAGGTGATTAACGAACTCGAAAGGACCCAAAATTAAAAGGGTAACCTAATCACCCACCTTTTTACATTGCAGGGAGAGACCACTCATCAGAAGACATATCAATAAAGTGGTTCCTTGACAGTGGTTGCTCGAGGCACATGACAGGGACCCGAGCCTCTTCTCCAAATTAAAGAAGGTCACAAAAGGCGGATCCGTGACCTTTGGAGACAACAATGAAGGCAAGAATCATTGGTAAAGGTACGATTGGAAACCCGGATACACTTCAAAGCTCCAACGTGTTTTGGTAAGCAACTTATCTTACAATCTTCTTAGTATTTCGCAATTTGTTGACAATGGTTTCAATGTGTGTTTTACTCACCCTTACTGTAATATAATAAATAAAAATGGAGAGAAACTGTTTTAAAAAGGAAAACGTGAAAGGAAATATATTCACACTATCTATGGATGATGTAAGTAGATGCCAAAGTTAAATGTTTTATGTCAAATGAACCCAATGTGAATTTGTGGCATAGACGTTTAGGACACATAGGTATTGTCTACACTAGAAAATTGGCAACAAAAAGAACCTAGTACGGGGATTGCCTAAGCTTGATTTAAGACAACTTTCAGTTGTGTGAATCTTGCATAAAAGGCAAACAAACACGTGAGTCACTTAAGCCTAAAAATGAGATAAGCACGACTAGAATACTAGAACTATTGCATAGCGATTTGTTTGGTCCTAGTCGTACTACAAGCCTTGGTGGGCGTCACTATGCATGTGTACTTGTTGATGACTTTTCTCGTTATACTTGGACTTTAGTTCTTGCACATAAGGATGATAGCGCCGTAGAAGATCGCTAAATTAATTAAACAACTTGAAAATCAATACGGCGTAAATGTGAAAGAATAAGAGCGATAGAGGCGGGAGTTTACAAATAAAGAGATGATTTCATTTTGTGAAGAAAAAGGAATTAAGCATGAGTTTTCGCCACCTAGAACTCCACATTAAATGGAGTAGTAGAAAAGAAAGAATCGCACACTACAAGAAATCGCTAGAACCATAGCTTTGCGAAAATAAATTGCCTAGATTTCTGTGGGCGAAGCCGTAAATTGTGCATGCTATATTGTAAATCGCCTATCTATAAGAAAGAAAATAAACAAGACGCCTTACGAAATTTTGAATGATCGCTATGCCTAAGATAGATTATTTTCGTGTGTTTGGATGCAAATGTTTTGTCTTGAATACAAAAGATAACTTAGATAAATTGAATCCAATCAATTGAGTGCATTTTTATTGGGTATTCCATAAATTCAAAAGCATATAGATGTTATGATCCTCTCACTAGCCAAATCATAGGAATCTATTCATGTTAAATTCAAGGAATTTGGAGAGTATGATAAAGAAAACGGAATATGATGATGACTTTGATTTGAAACCCGTTTTGGATGAAGAAATGATTCTTTTGATATGCATGAGATGAATGAAACACTAGAATGCATGATCATATAGAAATGCATGATAACTTAGAAAATAATCAACCAAGATGGCATAGAGATCACCCACATGATCTAATCATAGGCGGACATCACTCACGGTGTGCGACCACGTAGAAAGAATCACTTCGGATGAAATAAATGAATTTCATGCTATGATTTCTGAAATTGAGCCTAAAAAATGTGCATGATGCTTTGAGTGATTCATCTTGGATTGATGCATAGCATGACGAACGTAATCAATTCGTTAGAAATGATGTATGGGATTTAGTGCCACGACCACAAGATAAGACAATAATAGGCACAAGTGGGTGTTAGGAACAAAATGAATGAAGAAGGAAAAGTTGTTAGAATAAAGCAAAGACTCGTAGCTCAGGGATATAATCAAGAAGAAGGAATAGACCTACGATGAAACATTTGCCACCGTAGCACGTTTTAGAAGCTATACGACTTTTACTTGCTATTGCTTGCATGAAAGATTTTAATAATTGTACTCCACAATGGACGTCAAAAGTGCTTTTCTAATACGGATTTATACAAGAACTGAAGTATACGTGAATGCCAACCACCCGGTTTTGAAGATTTGAAACATCCTGATCACGTGTACAAATAAAGAAGGCACTATATGGACTAAAGCAAGCGCCTAGAGCATGGTATGATCGTTTTGCTACTTTTCTTTTAGAAAATAATTTTAAACGTGGTACTATAGATAGTACACTATTTTTGAAACAAGAAAAATCAGATTTACTTATTATTCAAATTTACGTAGATGATTATTTTGGTTCTACCTCACATAGACTCGTTAAGGATTTTGAAAATTGTATGAAAGCTGAATTTGAAATGTCTATGGTTGGTGAACTTAATTATTTTCTTGGCTTGCAGATTAAGCAAACGAGTAAAGGAATTCATATAAGCCAAGCTAAGTACGTAAACGACATGATCAAGAAATTCAATTTTGAAAATTTGAAACCATCCCCCACGCCTATGAGTGTCACTACTAAATTAGACAAAGATGAACATGGTAAAGATGTTGATAATGGATTATATCGATCTATGATAGGTTCTTTACTATATTTAACTGCTAGTAGGCCTGACATCATGTTTAGCGTATGCATGTGTGCTCGTTTTCAAAGTCAACCTAAGGTGTCACACTTAAATGCGGTAAAAAGAATATTCGCTATATTAAGCACACGCCCACCTTAGGTATTTGGTACGATAAGGATTCTACATTCGACTTACATGCTTACACTGATGCAGATTATGGTGGCTGCAAAATAGATAGAAAAAGCACGAGCGGAACTTGCCAATTTATAGGAAATTCCCTTATTTCATGGTTTTCCAAAAAGCAAGCAAGTGTTGCTTTGTCCACTACTGAGGCTGAGTATATGGCTCTTAGCCTTTGTTGCACACAGTTGTTGTGGATAAAACAACAACTTTCGGACTTTGGAATTACCGTAGATAAAATTCCTATATATTGTGATAGTATGAGTGCAATAAATTTGTCTAAGAACCCCGTATTACACTCTAAGGCTAAGCATATAGAAGTTCGCTATCATTTTCTTCGTGATCACGTTAACAATGGTAATATTGTCATAGATCACGTACGCACAGAATCACAAGTAGCGGATATATTTACTAAGGCCTTAAATCAAGCCACATTTGAATCTCTCCGTTCTAAATTAGGCATGCTTCCTGTTGATGTGATTTAATGCGATATCATTTGATTTACTTTCCTTTTTGACAGGAATCTTTTGATTAACTTTCCAAAATAAAGGGGGAGAGAGAAGCATGATTTAAGGGGGAGAGAGAGAGATTTAAGGGGAGAGAGATCACTGATTGATCCTAATTGCATGAATCAAGGGGGAGCCGGATTTGAAATTCGAAATTCAAATTTCAAATCTGTGCATAATTCAAGGGGGAGAGACACTTAAATCATGTACACTAGTTATTTTGAAAATCATCAAAAGGGGGAGATTGTAGAAATATGAGGGTTTGAGTGATTTCAAAATAAAGAAATTTGAATATATATATATATATATATAACGTGGATATATATATATATACACAAGTGTACATGTATGCATGATAACTTGCCTTATTTAGCTTATATTATGTTGCCGTACTAACGAGCCATGAAGCTTTAAAGCTTACATCATATGGCGAACATTTGTTGAGTTTATACTATTTTCAGGTGCCACAATTAATGAACTAAAGTAGTTCATTAAGTGAAGTACTTAGTTTAATAAACTAAGTAGTTCATTAAAGGAAGATGCATTTGGAAAAGACATGAAGGCAACATGGCTATGGAAGGAAAGTTCTCTCCTCCTCCCCACATCATCACACATACACATATATCATATATATATATTTTCAGATTTTTTATAAAAGGCACATACACATTTATTCCAACGTACTATCGACACGTTATATATCTTACGAACGTACGTTTACGTCACACCACTATACTTAACTCATATTTATGAGTATATTCAGATCTTATATCATATGATATAAGATATGGTGATGACAAATTAAATACGACACGATAAAAGGTTCTAAACCGAAATTTGTCGTATCGGGCGATACCGAAACTTCGCCAACGTGTCACGTACTTGCCATAAATAAATGGCCAGCCCATATACATCAAAATTTATTAAAAATTTCGTGCCATATGTATATTGAGACAAAAATACTTTCCATGTGGCACACCACAACATCAATCTCCCACATTTAGGCCAAATGTGAAGATTCCAATTTTATTTTTGTCACATGTTTATGGTACCCACTTAAATCAGCCAAGTGCTGAAAAATTAAAGTATAATTATATATATTATGTATAACATAATATATATAGCATGTGCAAAAGTTGGAATTAGAGAAAAAATCGGGTAATCGATAAATATCGAAAATTCGGTTTTCTACGCAATTGACATGGAACGTTTTTCTTGAACATGATGTGGCACGCATCTAGACACTTTTTAACATATAATATACATCTTAAGTGTTCTAGAAAATTAAACTAAGGGCTGATTGGAATATTACATGTGTGTAATATTAAATGTGCACTATTTTTCAAGTTAGCAAAAAATTAATTTCAGCACATGTACATACACATTAACGTCACCCAAGCTTGATGTGGAGGCACATGTGGAGCCTTGTTGGCATGTTGATTGGTCAAGAATCGATCATACAATGTTGATGAATCAAAGAGAGAAGCTACCAAAGGTAAGTTTTCAACATACACCTCTCTTATGTCACATGCTGAAAATTCAGCATGTCACCACACACCTTAATGGCCGATTCTTAAGGCTTAAGGAAGACATTTTATTAAGTTTTTCATTAAGGAATAAATCAAAGAAATTATGGAAATGATTTGAATTGTAATGTAAGGTTATTAGTGTGATATTCTTCATATCACACATGCTGAAATTTTTCAAGCATGTGTACAATTTGTTGTGGCCGAAATTTACCCCATTATTGTGTCCAAGTTCATTCTCAATCTTGTTGCAAGACTTGCCTAATTATTGGATGTATTTTTATGGAAGAAATTCAAAGAAATATGGAAGAAATTCTGATTTGTCACACATGGAAAATGCTGAAAATTTCAGCATTACACTATGATATGGCCGATTTTTTCAAGGTGGAAGGGAGGATTTTTGTGTCTCAAACTTTATGACATATTGTGACTATTTTGGCATGATTGATAATTGATTATTTGGCAGCATGTTTAAAGTGTTTTTTCAGAATATCCATGTCATCAAATGATGACAACAATGAGCCAATCAAAAGGTGCCAAGTAGCAATGATTAAATGATGGTCCAATGGAGTGATGCCAAGTAAGCAAAATGTTGTCACTATGATGTCTCCCACCCTCTCAAGCAATTAAAAGGAAAGTTTCAAGAGGGGAGGAAGGGGTGCAAGGGACGGCTGGACTTGATTAAAAAGAGAAGAAGAAGACAAAACAAAGCAACACCAAGAATCATATTCAAAAGTGATCAAAGTGCAAAAGCTTTCTTCTCCTACACTTTCTTTCTTTTCTTCTTTCTGTAAAAAGCCTATTGTAATTTACTTCTTTCATCCTTGAATAGCTTCATAGAAACCACCATTCATTCATCATCGTACAAGATTGATCAAGGTGTGATCAATCTTCATTCTAGCGAGGTGGTGGTGTTCGTGAAAATTGTACTCACAATACAAGGTTTGTAAGGGTTGGAGTTAAGGTGTAACTCTATCAACCCCTGCGGTAAGGTTTACTGCGTGTGTGAAATTAGTGTGAACCAAGGAAGGTGTTCCTTGAAGACTGGAGTAGGTTGTTTATAACCGAACCAGTATAAAATTCTTGGTGCAATTTACTTTCCTGCATTTACGTTTCAGTTTCTGCGCTGTTTACTCATATTGTTCACGTTCACAAAAATAGTAAACGTTTTCTAAAAATTATAAAAATTTCCAGAAACATACATAAACGTTCTAGGGTTAATTTGGCACAAGTTTCAACCCTTTTGGACAAGTATAAGTCATCCAAACATCAAAGTTCTGAGACTAGTGCAGTCTGATTTTCAGACTTGCAAAGGTTGAGACTTTGGGTGTATTTGACCTACTTCCCAAAAGAATTTTCAAAAACTGTTTCAACCCATTTCAATATAGTGTGTGAGGAGTTATTGGTCAAATTTTCAGATCATTTGGACATTCACACCAAATAGGAATTAATTTTTCAAAACCATCTACCGTTTCTGGCAGAATTGCACAATCTGAGTGCCAACGGTTTTTGAAGGGGGTTAAAGGTTGAATTTTGGTTTGAAATTTTTAGGGGACCCTCACAACATCCTGAGGCTAAGATTCTCTCAAAATTTCATAATTTTTGAGACCTCTAACCTAGTTTTTAAATCGTTTTAAAACTGGTACTGGAACACAGAATCTGTTTTCAGAACTTGAATTGTTCAAGTTTAAAAGAAATTGTAAAAAGCACACTTTCCGCACCATCTATTCACCCCCCCCCCCCTTCTAGTGGTGCCTTGCAGATCCTACACCTTGATTGATCGTCTCCTTAAGTCTAGAGTCATAACTTATTCCTAGAGTCGTTCTTAGTATCATCATTTCTTACGCTAAGATCATGTCTTATTTCTAAAATCAGACTTAGTATATAGCCAAGCGCTTATCACTAAGATCACTACTTATGTTCAATATCAACTCATAATCAGATCCATCACTTATTTCTAAGATCGTGGCTTATGAGCAGAATTGTAACTTAATTTCTAAGATCATGACCTAAAACTACGTTTACGCTGTAGATCTAGAGCCATGCTCTGATACCAACTGTAGCGACCCGTCCCGATCCCTAGTACTCGAAACGACTCACCCGCCGTATTTCGCTGAGGAAAATATGAGGCGTCAAAGTCAAAACATATACACGTTAGCGGAAGTCAAAATAAAAATCTTCGAAATCATCAATATCATAAATGAATGTCAAAAGTCTAGGTCAAATCTAATACAATGCCTGAATAATCAAAATAAATAAATGATAAGTCTCAACTATCTAAACTAACAGAAAATTCTAATGTCTGTAACTCCTCCTCAGAAAATCCTCAATAGCCACGACCAATCAACTTTCTTGCTCCGGGTCATACTCTAACGTAAACCCGCTCAATGTCCTGATCCTCTGGAGAGAGAAAAAAATAGGGAGGGAGTGGTATGAGCGACAAATCGCCCAGTAAGTAATCCCATTATACTTACCATGGGGATCATACACGGAGAAGCAAGTGTGATAAAAATTTATAACTCATAAAATAATAACATGCTTCTCTTCGCAAAGTAAATTTACAATTCTGCCCCTAAACATCCAAAAGCAATAGAGCAAATAGACCCCACAAAGTACATAACAATTCCAATCAAGTACGTAACAAAAGTCCAATTTGGGTTAGTCCAAACCAAATCGATGATGCAATTTTGCCAATATTGCATGTCCAAATGTCCAAAGTCAAAGGTCAAAAATGTCAAAGTCCAAAGTTCCAAAGTTCCAAATCCGATTTAGCCGGTCCAATGTGCAAAATCCAAATTCGAGTACAACTCGTGCCAATCCAAATATCAAAGTGTCCAAAATATCCAAACCCGGCCAAAACGGCCAAAGTAATGCAATGGCTATAGCACTTTTCCTACAATTGACTTATACCGTAAGACTTACGAATTGGTCCCCCCAATAGTCAATATGCCCAAGCGCTCTATATCACAATAGCCCATATGACGGGGCGCTCTAATGGCGGCCAATAGTGTCCGGACGCTCTATATCCAAAATAGCCCAATATGCCCGGACGCTCTGTTTGTTTGGGAAACCAATTCGGCTTAACACTATATTTCAAATGTAGGGGCGAATTTTCAAAAATATGCAAACGCAATTTTCAAAAATCATTTTCCAAGTATCAAATGTTAGTCTACATTACCAAATAGCCCAAAAAATGCCCAATAAACCAGATGTGTTTCAAAATCAATACACCAAATAATCTCAAATCCCAATAATACCAAAAGTATCCCATCATCTCCGCATACATATATATGCCACGTGCATGTTATTATGAAATGAAACACACAAACATACAAATTTATACCACACATGCACCAGCAGTGGCCATTCGTCCACTACTGCCAAGGCACACAAAACTACAAAACAAAACAAAATACCACATTGGCTAGCTAAACATACTACTCTCAGTTGGAAATTGTTTTTGAAATGTTTCACTTCAATTAATATTCATATGCCAGAAAGTAAGTTTTTTTTGGCCACTGGTACTTTTTTTTCTTTCAAAATGATCATTCATCATCCAAACAAACATTTTTTCCCTTTCAATTGCTTCGGCTATTGGCCCTTTTGTAATTCAAAAATATTTTTTTTGGCCAGTATACAATCACAGCAATGTGTGGGAATCCCACATCAGACACAAGAGGATTTCACAATCAAAGTTTGACATGTGAGGAATTCACAATGAAATTCTTACATTTGTTTGAGATAATACAAAAAGAAAACTTATGCATGTATATATAATATATATATATATACACACACCACACACACTAGCGGCAAGTCAAAATTTGAGGAATTCACAATGAAATTGTTCATTTGTTTGAGACAATAGCAAAAAGAAAACTTATGCATTTTATATGCGTATTACTGGCGGCACCTCACACACATGCACAATATATAGATCAAACCCAGTTGAAAATGTACCACATCGGTTCCCGAAAGAGTTCTCAATGCAAATATGAGAATTGTGAATTCTTCAATTTGCAAAGTGGCTACATAATTCACATACCCATGCACCTTTAATTATTTACATATTAACAATGAAATATTCATAATAGAATTTCTATCTTCAGAAAGGAAAAGCAACAAAACCAACGCTGCCTCCAACTCCAAAACACAACTCAGCCAACAACAATTTCAAACATTGCATGTGCACATATAATAATATAATGTACACATAAATTCTATACTATTATATGCAAATCACAAGAATTTCAATAACTTCTGCACACACTCACCTGGTTGTTGGCTCTTCCTGTGCCTCGGTCCACACCTCCCTTACATATATATATCTAATTCATTTATAGATACAACAATATATAAAACAATAATACTTATGTATGATCCAATGTTGATACCAAAATAACATGTATCTTTTGCAAAAGCATAGCAAGTATAGAGGGATCACTTACCTCCAATCCTCTATATATACCGTGAATGAATTCGAGTTGGGTGGAAAATTTTCTTCCTAGGTTGGTGTCAGCCTAGGTTGCAACAGAAAACTTGGACAAATTTTCTTTTCTTTTTGGTGTGTGTATGTGCGCAGAGTGTGTTTGGGGAGAGAAAAGAAGACTTTTTTCATAATAAAAGAGTGGGCAGAAATTGAGTGAGGTGGGGGAGGTTTGTTGGCACAATTTAGGAAGGTGGTTAATGGGGATAATGGGAATAATAGGGTTGACCGTTTCCAGCATTTTTTTCTTTTTTAATTTCACTTAATTATTCTTTTTACTATTACATTTTTGTTTTAAATCCCGTACGTAACATTATCAATGTTTTATTTTTATTTTATTTTTATTTTTTTAAAGAAACAACCCTTACCCTAACTGATGCCCTTTTAATTAGTTTAGTTTAATTTAATTTTTTTTCTTTCTTTTCAATTACTTATTCTTTTATTGCTACTGTATTATTTCTTTTATATAACAAACATATACACATAATAAAATTACAAACTCCTGTACACAATGATACGCTATAGTTGACTTAATTCGAAGAGTTGCTACATCCAACGGCTACTAAATTTATAAATTAGCCATAGCGACTAATTCGAAAATTTCCAGGTGTAACATCCGAACTCTAGAAGAATCAACAAACTAACATCTACCCAGTTCTTTTAACACTTTTATCTGCCAAGGCCTGGTGTAATGGAGAACATCACTCGAACAAACATAATTTTGGTCAGTTAATCTGATCATAGTTACAACATTGCCTACCAAGGAGAAGTCATTCGTAGTTACAGCATCGCCGCCTCCACGAGAGTAGGCCAATTTGTATCCCTATGGTTTACAGATATACCATTTTCTCAACTCTACATTAAGAATCTTACAGCCGGTACAACAATGCAAATACTGACTTGGAATTGACATGAAATAATTGGGGGGGGGGGGGGGGAGAGAGAGAATACTGGGCAACATGCAATATCACTAAAAACAAAAACAAACAAAACACACACACGGCGCGAAGTGATTGTCTTCAGATTGTCAGATCAGATCCATTCTTTGGGGTTGATACAGGCATCCAATAATTTCCATTCTTCTGTTCCCACTGCAGGTTGCTGCAAACACGAGCAATAACGCATTCATAGGAGATCCAAAAATAGGGAAAAGGCAAAAGATGTGGTTGTTTCAATAACCAAACCTATTTTTTCTCACACATTTAGAAGAAAATACACATCGATATAAGACGGTTTTGTCAAAAATTGTCTTGTGTCATGCAAGAGAGTTTTGACAAATCGTCTTGTGTTATTTGACTTTTGTCACAATAAAATTCTCTCAAAACAGTCTCGCACAATACATTTTTGACAGATATAAGCCTCTCATTTTCACTTCAAATTTTATCATTCTAAAACGCAACGAAGTTCTGCCAAAATCCACATAAAATACATGAAGATAGGCTCGAGTTTTCTCTCTTGCTTATTTATTATTGTA
The DNA here is from genome assembly GCA_036186865.1 of Eustoma russellianum. Taxonomy (NCBI): domain Eukaryota; kingdom Viridiplantae; phylum Streptophyta; class Magnoliopsida; order Gentianales; family Gentianaceae; genus Eustoma; species Eustoma russellianum. The sequence continues at coordinate 26,511,552 of AP025069.1, read as the reverse complement.
ATTTATTTGTTATTTAATTATTGTAATGTATGCATGTTAAGTAGTATTTAATTATTGTTACTTGTTTCGATTGCATGAACATATATAAGTATTTAATAATTGTCAATTAATTGTTCTGATTGCATAACCTATATTAATATCTAATTATTGTCAATTAATGTTTCGATTGCGTAAACCTATATTGATATTTAACTACTGTCAATTAATTGTTTCAATTGTATGAACGTTATATTAGTATTTAATTATTGTTATTTACTTGTTTTGGTTTCATAAACATGTAATTTGTTTAGTTTAGTTTAATTACTTATTTTTTTTATGTAACGCGTTTATGTTGTATGTTGTTTAATTTATGTTAATTACATATTTAAGTTTAGTTATGTCGTCCTTAGCCAGTAGTAGTGTTGTTGAAGAGTTAAGGTCAGATATAGGAGATTGTTGAAGCTCAAGGGCGACATAGGACTCTTCATCTCAGGAGTAGCACTAGGTACACACACCGGATTGTGCTAAAGATAATAGCTTTTTACAGTGATCTGATCGTCTTCGATAGTTGTCAGCGTACATAGAGCATGTAGGGCTTTGGAGACTGTTAATGTAGTACGGTAATGTGGATCATAGTTTGATCACCGCATTCGTGGAGAGGTGGCAACAGAAAACCCACACCTTTCACTTACTTTCGATTGAGAACACTGTTATGCTACAGGATGCAACAGTCCTGTTTATCCTTTGCACCGACGGTGAATCTGTTACTAGCCGGGTAGCCCTGTATATTGCGGCGCAGTAGCGCCAGCTGTGCATTAAGTTGCTTAGATTGACTTCAGACATGCTGGATATAAGGGGCAGCCGAGTATCGCGAAAGAAGTTCATGGAGTGGTTTAATGACACGAGTCAACCAAAACACACATTCAACGAACAGATTCAGCAGTATAAGCCATACATTTTCTCCCTTCTGACGGGTTAATTATGTGACAAATCCAAAGACAAATGTCCATTTGTTTACCTGAACATTCTTCGTGACTTGGTCGGTCACGTAGATATTTCTGGAGCAACGCCAACCTAGCGTGATTGTACCAGAATCTATGCAAAGACTCACTTGTGAGGCCAAAGGGGCATCAGATTGCGGGCGGTCGTATAACTGTTGTAGTTCTAGATATGGGAGCGTTTCGCCATGTTCCGTCCCCAAAGCGTTGAACGCCAGCTAGAGATGATTATTGATGTGTCTCGTGCAGGCTGGTGGCTTATTGAGTGCAACTTCCTAGAGGTACCCCAGTACATTGTGGATGGTGTGCACAATCAGCTCGACAGCCTAGCAGATGACGATTTTATGTGGGTGTCTTACAGGTCTGATGTGCTGGCGACCCTTGCCACCTGCGTGCACCCAAGACCCTCATATGTGGAGTGGTCAGGTGCCATTGATACTATGGCACATTATGGAGCATCACCTCCTCATAGAGTGATAAGACACATTTTGGGCTAACACAGGAGGTGCCGCCAGGTACATGGACACGGGGGGTTGCGCTGCATCAGATGGCGAGGCAGGTAGGGAACATCGACAATGCGCAGATGCACGCCATACTTGTACAGCAGTGGGAGGATCGAGTCCAACAGATCGAGAGAGCTACGCATTGGTGTGTGGCGTACAGACAGATAACTCACCATACATGCAGTGGTACAGACCTCAGACACTCTTGACGCTTGTTCGAACCTCGTCTGAAGCGTGTAGTCGACACCTGTTTCCGAGCTTCCACATCCAGTCGTGTGGCTGGTACATATACGTCTTTTGTTTCATTTAATTGTGTCATTGTTAGTTAAATGTGTTTATATTATTTAAATTATATGCGCAATGGGTTGCTCGGATCTACTATATTACGACAGCGATCGAGGACAAAACATGCATGGAGATGATGCTGGTTGTGTTCAGTGAGGAGGGACTCCGACATATTTTGCTACAAAGACCTCTAGTCACATCCATCCACAGACTATCGATGCATATTATATGCGGTTTGCCGTATCACAACTGGAGGATCCGCCGTCGGCACACGTGTACGCCGGGAGGGTTGTAGCATGCCGATGCATATGTTTTGAAGTTGGAGGGTCCTTCAGAACATGTGCACGCAAGAGGATGGTCGTATCCGGACGCATCTTTTGAGACACCAGCCATTGGTGCTAGACATCCATTTGATTAGGATGACATATTTCACATGGACCATCTTTTCCCTCCACTCTCGATGACACCCAGTTGCCAAAGAGCTAGAGCGAGATCTAGAACAGGCAGAGGTCCAGATACATATAGCAGCTAAGGGGGGGCAATCGTATGCCACCGCATTCGCAGTCAAGTCTCAACAGCAAGAAGATCTAGGTCCACCTAGAGTTAGTACGGTTCCAAGTGACCTAGACGTAGGAAACGTTGTGATACCGATAGATGCCTCTGAGATGTACATTTTACTTGTATTGTATCTACGATATTTTGTATATAGACATACTTTTGTACACTTTAATTTATTCTTATTTTATGTCACTTTATTCCGAGTTTACTAGTTTGTATTCACTCCGTTTACCTCCAATATTGAAATATATTTTTAAAGAAAATAGGCATCGACATGCACATAAAAAAGTAAACACAAATACTGAGTTGTCATTTTATATGAATAGATTGTGAAAAAAATAATTTACTGCAAAAATTATTACGTTTCTATACAAAATATGCGTTGACACAACCGTAAAAATAAATTAGATACAAACTTATTTTGTTATTGAAAAATATTTTTTTTAAAAAAATGCACAAGACGGTTTTGTCAAAACCGCATCACATGACAAAAGACTATTCTAATAAAACCGGCTTTTATAGATGTGAATTTTCTTCCAAATGTGCGATAAAGAGGTTTTTTCTTAGTAAAACTATTGTGTATTTTTTTGCCCTTCCTCTCCAAAAATAAGATACTAGTCAAATCTTATGACAGTCTCATTTCCAAATTCAAATCAATTTCACCCAACAAAAATACATGAAGAAATACGGTATGATATTGTATTTTGGTAAATATTGTTCTCGATGATAAACAAAATACTCGGAGAGAAAAAGCATTAATATATAACAAATGCTTACATGGTCATATTCCCAACGAGCAGTGAGCGGAAGAGAAACCAGAATACTCTCAATTCTACCTCCAGTCTTGAGACCAAAAGTAGTTCCACGGTCATAAACCTTCAATATTAATAGGTAAAGAAAAGTGAGTGTAAACATGCAATGGGAACCCTCTACCAAAAGTAGGTAACATCCTTTACCAAGTTGAATTCTACGTAGCGTCCTCTACGAAGTTGTTGCCACGCCTTATTTCTGTCTGAGAAGGGTGTATCCTTTCTCTTTTGTACTATTGGTATGTATGCAGGGATCACAGAATTAGCACACTCTGCAAAAGAAAAATAAAGTACATTCAGATTGCCAGAAAAAGGACTGAAATAGTGCTAAGCCAATCACGAAGTAATTACTATCTGAGTAGCAATAACACTTCCAAAATCGACCACTTTCCCAGACTTCCTATACCAAAGGATGAGTATTAATGGTCACAGTCAGTTTCCAGCTAGTGGAGACTGAATCAACATCAAGAGTAGTAAGTTTAAGAAGATGAGCAATAACACTTCCAACATCGTCCACTCTCCCAGACTTCCTATAGCAAAGGATGAGTATTATCGGTCACAGTCAGTTTCCAGCTAGTCAATTCTTCCCTAAACTGCTTGTAGAACATTGTCACATCTTTTTACAGCATACAATATTTAAGCCCAATTCATTTCAAAACAAAATGACTAAAGCTGCAAAGCATAGACATTTTCTCCAGTGGAAGAATCTATCTAGTTTGGATGGTGAAGTCCAGGGCCTAAAAACCATGATCCCTCTGGTAGATTGACCTATGTTTTCGTCCATCTTGTTCTCCAGGCCCTTCTTCCCATGGTTGCATCATACCGACATCACTCTCTCCCTCCCCATCCCACCACACCCCTCTCTCCTTTTCTTTTCTGGTACATTCACCAACATTGGTCAATCTTTATATCATCGAAAGTCAACAAGCTCCTTTGAGTTTCATATACACATTAGAGGCACATGAAAAAAATTGCTCCAAAAGTAAATATTACTACAAGAAATTACCAGTAGAAAATGAGAGCAGCATCTCTTGGTCATAATCATTCAGATCATCAAAAAATATACCCCCAAGGCCTCGCCTCTCACCACGATGCTGTGTCATCCATAAAGACAAAAATAAATAATTGGTATAATTGTAAACAACAATTTAAGTGCAGCAGAAAACTCTCAAAGGACACCAACTCACAATTCTGCGTAGAATAACAAGACAGGTAAAAGGAAAAGAAGAAAAAATGAAGGAAAAAAATATCTGAAACTGTAAGACATAGGAAGATAGGGGTCATCGCCACGGCTGTCATAGTTTATTTCTTTTAAGTGGATTAAAAATAACAATGAGTTGGGCAGAGGCCTGGAGCTAAAAATAGAAGCCAAACCACACTCCCATACTCACCCACGCACCCGCCCTTTCCCAAACAACAATTTAAATGGGAAAAAGGGCAAATATTCTCCTGAAGCTATATAATTGAACAGAATCCCATGAAGAATCCACCACAAGACCAACAGCTGGCCCCACTCCCGAAAACCCCACCCAGCATAGGAGCAGGGGGAAAATCTTAAGAAAGAGGATAAAATGATTTTCCAATATCTGCTCTAACCCTGGCTATACACATTATCTTTACAGCTCTTGCACATCCAAAGCACTTGTGCATGTTATCCAGCAGTACTAAAAAGCCTTCCGCCACCACAAAGAAAATGCCTTAGCTGATGAGAGTTTTACAATATCACTTTACTGTTCTAAGTTCAAGCTCAGTGTTTGGAGAAGGATGAGGAAAATGTATCAGCAGACGAGAAAATATCTCGAGGCTTGGTTTCTCAAGCTTATGGAAGTCCAAGATCGTCCAACAACAATGGCCAATTTAAGCATAGATGTTTGCATCCAAACAATCCTTCAAGAGAACCACTCCACCTCTTCACTACCAGAATTAATCTAGTATACTTATGTTCAAATACAAAGAATATTATACTCAGACTACCCTGATTCATAGGCTACCAAGCATATAGCAAAGCCCCAGCCTATGCTAAAATTAGCTACCATAATGTATTGGTTTCAAATTGAAACGAAAGGAGCGACCTTTACTCAAACGTTTCAACTGAAGCCAAGAGAAGAACAGAGTAAGATATGCCAGTGATGATCTCCCATACGAGTAGGTCACCACATACTAGAGCAAAAATGTTAATAATGCGGGTGTACAAACAAACCACTCGGTGGAGCTTCGGCCTGAATACTGAAATCGCTTCCCTCAGGAAGTTGTCAGATAAGTCTATAGACATAAACCTCAAAAAGACATGCCCAGGGTAGATCAAATTTTAAAGGCTAGTTGGACATACCTTAATATAAAAATAATCATCGCACCATTTCTTGAACCGAGGATAAAGCTTGGGTCAAACTTGTCACAAGCACTTTTCTGGACCTGCACGAGAGGCCAATGTCGGAGATCATTTCAAAGAAGTTGAGGTACGTGAATTTATTCATCCAATAACGCATAGTGTGAGTGATAAAGTTAAGCACAAACCTATTCACACCATATTTAGATGTGCTGGATAGCAAGAAAGTGGTTTGGAAAAAACTAATGATGATATAATAGCCTCATATATGAAACCCAATAGGAATTTTGACAGCACCAAGAAACCAGAAGGCAATAATATTATTCATTCACTTAGTATAAAATGTACAATATGGTTCCCTTTATAAAAGGCTGATAGGAGAATTTCAAGTAGCTCAAGTTGGCCTAGGCAGCAACAGATACATTCCTAATGGCTATATTTTTTTAATAACGGCTACAATGGCTAAGCCACTAAACAATTGACATGTACAAAGGTTTATTCGCTATACACCTGTGATTTCTCTATGTTTAAATGTGTGTGTAGTCTGCAGTGTGTATTGTATGCGTATATGTATCTATATAGTGTATTTTATTGTATATTTTTACACTCTCCCTCAAGCTTGGTGTATATATTTATACAACCAAGCTTGACAATCAGTGCTTGGACATTTGTGTAATTACTTACTGGCTTAGTAAGTATATCTGATGCTTGATCTCGTGAGGACACATGTTCAATCGTGATGACTTGATCTTCAATCTTTTATCTTATGAAGTGTCTGTCAATTTCAACATATTTGAACATGTGATGTCGAACTGGGTTCTCAGACATGTTAATTGCTTAAATATTGGCACAGTATCTTCATTGGAAAGTTCACATCATGTTTCAGCTCCTCCAGGACCTCTTTTATCCATAATCCTTCACAAAATCCAAGTGCAAGAGTCTTAAGCTCTACTTCTGCACTCCTCCTTGCCACCACTGGTTGTTTCTTACTCCTCCAAATCACTAGATTGCCCCAAAAATAGGTGTCGTACCTTGTTGTTGATCTCATATCTATCCTTGATCCAGTCCAGTCTACATCTACAAAGATTTTGATGGTCCTGTCAGCATGCTTCTTGAAGTATAATCCTTGACCTTGTGCTGTCTTTATGCACTTAATAATCTTCAAAGCAGCCAGGTGATGTTCATTAGTAGGATCATACATAAACTGACTCATAAAGCTTTTTTTTTTGTTAATTGACTCATAAAGCTAACAACATGGCATATGTCAGGCCTAGTATGAGACAGGTAAATAAATTTTCCAATCAATTTTTGATAACTTACCTTTTCAGTGGGAGTTCGTCACATAACTCTCTTGGTTTGTGTCTTGGTTCTACTGGTGTATTAGCAGGTTTACACCCTATCATGCCTGTTTTTTGAAGTAGGTCAATAAGTATTTCTTTGTGAAATGCTTATGTCAATACTTAGTCTACCTACCTCTATGGTATCTAAGTTTCTCAAATCTTTAAACTTAAGTTATAGAGACAGATGTTCTTTTATTGCCTTTGTCAATTGTATGTCATTTCCTATTAAAATAATGTCATCTACATACACAAGAAGAATAGTAATGCTACTTGTTCAAGTAAACTTTGTGAATAGTGTGTGATCGCTCTGAGTCTGTTTAAAAACCATGTTCCACAGCTGCTTTGCTAAACTCATAAACCATGCTCTAGGTGATTGTTTAAGGCCATACAAGAATTTACTTAATCTGCACTTGTTGTCTATTCTAATCAATAATAAAACCAGGTGGGACATCTATATAAACCTCGTCCTATAAGTCTCCATTAAGAAATGCATTCTTTATATCTAACTGAAATAAAGGTCAGACCAAGTTTACAGCCAGGGAAAAAAGTATTCTCACAGTATTCATTTTAGCTACAAGTGCAAAAGTTTCTAAGTAGTCAGTCAATTTCGTAAGTTTGAGTAAAACCTTTTGCAACTAACCTTGCTTTGAATCTATTAATTGTCTCATCTGTATTATACTTAATGAAGAACACCATTTACAGCCTACAAGCTTCACCCCTTGAATAGCAGGGATTAGCTCTCATGTATTGTTTTTCAGGAGCATTTATTTCTTCATATATTGTCGACTTCTAATGATGCACACTAAGAGCTTCTTGAATGTCTCTAGGTATACGTGTTTATCCAAGAAACTTGTAAATGCTTTAAACGTTAGGCTAAGTCTCTTATATGCTAAAAGTTGTATAGTGGATGTTTGGTACACTCCCTTACTCTTTTTTCAAATGCAATAGGCCTATTATCCAGACAGGTTTGGGTTCATAACATTATGGGTTATTTTCAATATCTACATTAGGCTGAATAATATTGTCTATCTGAGTGTTTCTCCTAGTATAGACTTTAGTTATAGGTAGTTTTTTTTGTAATTTAAATTTTTATAAAAATCCAAATGGCAAATTTACAGAGAAATTGATGGGCTGGATTTATAAGTGATATCACAGCCAAATGGGTAAAGGCGGCTTACAATATGCACCAACTAGTCCAGTGCCAACCTTTAGCAAAATGTGGTTTAGGTAAACCAGTAAAAAAAACAAGTCAAGTTTAAGTTTCTTATACTATCCTGACACTTGTGATAGTAATAAAACGTAGCAAAACTCAAAATAACAGACAGTCTTGTCTATATTTCGCCACTGGAAGTATCCTCGTAAGTAGACTTCTGTTCCAAAAATTAAGTGCAGTCTCGCATTTCTTTTTTGGAAGAATTTGCCCTGGACTGGTAAGCATGCAGCAAGATAGGACTCCAAGTCTATCGCTTCAGCAGTAATCAACCCTGCACAAATGAAAGAAACCCGCAGAACGATGCCAAAAATCCCAATAGATAATAAGTAATGATGCAATGAATGATTAGGATTCAACATTTTCAACCAAATGAGAAGAATGAATCTGTGGAACCGAGGTAGACCTATGCTGGGTCTGTGGGGGAACCTGTGAGGAAACCTGTGGGGAAACTTTGGAGAAAATCTGTTGCGTTCTATTCTCTGTTTCAGTATCTTCAGTCAATGTTTCATGCATTGTTTCCTCTGTTCTACTTCTCAGGTTTATCTTCTTCCAAGGTTGCGCTCCTAACAATATCAATTATACTCCAAAAATTGTTCTAAGTTTTTTTTGTCCATGATCCAGAGGGTTTATTGTAGCGCCCCGCACCCGGGCCTCGTCCGGATACGGTGCACCCGCCGTACTTCACTAAGGAGAGTACAAAGCGTCATGTGTAACATACGAAAATCCATAATATAAGTCATGGATTCCCATGCTGACACTTAACATGACAGTAAATTTAGGCAGAATTAAAATTTCCAAGTTAAACATGCATTACAAAATAACTACGTCCCCAAAAGTAGCAGTCACACAAAACATCAAAGTCACACCCCACAGAGTACCAACATAGTCATAATACAATCATCTGAGTAGCACAAAAGTCCTTAAGTTCATATCCCTTCATGTCTTCACGCCTACGGATACGGGACCCTCGGCTCATCTTCAATCCACTCTATCTTGGCATTATCTGGGGGAAAAATAAAGTATGAGTGATAAAAATCACCCAGCAAGGATACAATAAACGACCATGACATACATAAAGAATTAGGGCGTGAATGTAACAACATAAACCTTAGAATAGCAAGTCATACCTGTCTTAAGTTCTGAAATCAACTGAAGGTACGGACTAGGCATAATTCTAGACAGCGTTAGCCACTATCGACTTATTAAGTCCTTAGCTGTATCATACCACGTATTAACGTAATCATGAGTTATGCAATATGCAGTGCAATGCATGATGTCATGCCATGTCGTGTCAAAAACATCAGCATGGTCCCATAAAAGTCATGTCATAAAACAGGGTGTCAGATCAATTAACCCCGGATCTGAGCGGGTCCAGAACAGATATCAGATCAATTAACCCCGGATCTGAGCGGGTCCAGAACAGATATCAGATCAATTAACCCCGGATCTGAGCGGGTTCAGAACAGATATCAGATCAATCAACCCCGGATCTGAGCGGGTTCAGAACAGATATCAGATCAATTAACCCCGGATCTGAGCGGGTCCAGAACAAATATCATGTCATCAGACCAATTAACCCCGGGTCTGGAGTCGGGTTAGTCGCATGCTTAGCCGGCAAGGAATTCATGAAGCCTTCTTTAAAATATGGGACCGTAAAAAAACTTTTCATGCATAACGAAAAGATCATCACTTGTAAAAACTTGCTTGCATCATAAAATCCATGAAAATCAGGTTCATGATCATGCATGATACATGTCGTGATATGAAATGCAAGCCATGACATAAATGATCATATGCATTCCTTATAACATGTCAACGTACATGGGTTTGGACGAATAACTCCATAATTCGTACTTTAATTATATAGGACGGTTAGGCCAACCTTTTTCGTCACAAGTACGTTAGGTGAAGTCATAGATACAAGTCGTAGAAATGGGAATTAATTTAAATAACCAAAAAGCTTACTTACTTACTTTACGATATTTTATAAGTGCTGAGGCTGGGCTGACCAACTTTACTATAAATTTAATTGTGGCAATTCCGTAATTCCGTTTCCAGAAATTCCAACTCGTATACGTCATAAACATGTGGGACTAGTGTCCTACCGAAATTCAGCTCATTTGAATGTCTCTAAGACCCTTTTCTAAGCCTGGAAAGTCGTTACAAGTTTTAGGGGGTTTTCAGTAATTTCTGTTGAGCAGTTCTACCAATTAATTCATTAAAAATAATCTAGAACTTGTTTTACTGAAATTCCAACTGGCATGTCTTCTAGACTCATAGAGGTACTATCACGCCAAAAACCAGCTTTATTGGTTATTCACAAGGTCCTTTTTCGGATAAAACAAAATGATGTTCTGTTCTGCCAGTTTCAGACTTCCAGTCTGAGCAGCTTTAGTGGATATTTTATTAAAAATCTTCTACAACTCCTTTTTCCAAAATTCCAACTTGCACATTTCCTAAACACATAATGGTATCATCACACAGAAAATTAGCCTTTTTGAACATCTACAAGGTCTCTTTTCAGGCCATGCAAAACGTTACATCATTCTGTCCTGTTCCAGGATTTACAGTCTGAGCAGTCTTACCAATTATTTTATTAAAAATTAACCATAACTTATTTTTCCAAAATTCCAACTGGCATTTCTTCTACACACATGGGGCTAGTCCTGTGAAGGAGACCAGATTTATTGAAGCTTCAAAAGGCCCTTTTTTAAATTCGTTCAACTCAGGAACCAATTCTGCCCTGCTCCAGAATTTCCTGCTGGAGCAGTTTTACCACATGATTTATTAAAATAATCCTTAGCTCATTTTAACGAAATTCCAACTCTCAATCGTGCTATACTCATAGGAATAACATTGTGCCAAAAATCAGATTCATTGAAGGTCTGGAAGTCCAGTTCTAAAGTCGTTGAATGTGTCACCCATTCTGTCCCAGTTCCAGTACTTTGATATATTGTCATGGTTAAAGTCAAATACAACCCATTCATGTTGTTCTTTTGCACTAGGTCATGGTTAACACTTATACTCCATTGTGACATAAATTTCCAGGTTGCATGCTTGTTATAAAATCACCTTTGCATCACAATAAACAGTTTGTAGACATCTAACCAAGCTATCATCATATCTATCACATGCATGCACTCCTAGGACCTTCAAAATTGCATCCAAGAGTTAATCTTGTCTAGGCTTACTTAGGCCAACCTTGTATTATTCTAACTCAGCCTCAAACCATATTGCATGTAGGAAATAACACCATCTTGGACACAATAACCCACATGCAAGACATTATTCTTAAGAGCCAACTAAGATACAACCTTAAACTTAAAGGATACCACTAAAGATCATATCTTTGAATACTTTAACCTTCAAGACACTAATCCTTTAGGTAAATCATGAGAGATTAGTGTATACTTGCCTCTTCAAGCCAAGTTTTTGCCTTTGCTTGGTTTGGAGTGAGTTGAGTTGGAAACCTCCTCCTCCTACTCCCTTGTATACACGGTTTTGAAGAAGAGGAAGGAAGAGATTAGTCTCTCTTAAATAGTGAAAATAGAATCTTATTTGAGGCTAGAACACCTTACCAAAGTAGTCTTGGGATGGTGATTCAAGTTGTGGCAAGATGGCTTCACCTAAGAGTGTTGAAGATTTTCTCCTCCTTGAGCATGAGGCCACGGTTTAGGGGAGAAAGAACACCCAGTGAGCTTCACTATTTGTACAAAGGATTAACTTAAGAGCTTAGAAGAGACTTACCTAGATGATCTTTGAGCTTGGAGATGAAGATGTAGTTTGAACCTCTTAGCCTCAGGGTTGGCCGAAAGTTTTGTTTATGTGGAGAGGAATGGAACTTGTTGTGGGTAGAAGGCTCTTAGAAGGTGTTCAAGATGGAATGAAGTGTTAGTTGTCTTGCAATTTAAAAATATCTAGGGTGTAAGGGGGGAAAAATCGGTGGAGCATGGGAGAAGGGAACCTAGGCTTTACTTTTCTTACACCCTAGGCCTCCTTTTCTTATTTTAATAGTTCTTTTGCATGCAAACTTGATTATTTTGTTTTTATAATTATTATATAACTATTTATTTAAGAATTATTTGGAATGATGTAGAGAATTCTAGATTCTCCAAGGGGCTTAGCCGAAATTTTAGGGGGTGTTGGGGGTATTTTGGGTCTTTCACATTATCCTACCCCACATCTATATAATTTACAATATTATTTATTTCATTAATTTTGATTTTAGTCTTGTTCTTATGTTTGTACGAGAACTAGTTTACTTCAAGGGTGATCAATGGCCCTTGGCCGAATTCACAAGGGGTATTACACACCTCGTGATGTTCGCTTGTATAACTATTTAGAGTCCGTCCTAAATGAACTTAAAGTATTGGAATAAGAAAGCGACACATGTGACTTAAGTAACATGCTCGAGAAGGAATCGTCGCTTTACTTAATCATAGTCTCAAGTACATGATCGTGGGGTACAACATCCTCCCCCCCTTATTATAAGTTTCGTCCTCGAAACTTCTGAACTAATCAAAAAGATGCGGATATTTATTCCTCATGTCTTCCTCCGTTTCCCATGTTGCTTCTGCTTCTGAGTGATGCTCCACTGTACCTTGACCATGGGTATGGTTCTCTTTCTTAGCACCTTCTCTTTCCAGTCAATTATCCTTATGGGTTCTTCTTCATAAGATACGCCTTTATCAACCTTCAACTGTTGATCTTCAGGATGTGGCTGGGGTCATATACATATCGCCGAAGTTGTGAAACGTGGAATACGTCGTGCAGCTGAGAGAAGTGATGGTGGTAGCGCCAAGCGGTATGCAACTTCGCCACTCTCTCAAGTATTTCATAAGGTCCAATGAATCTTGGGCTTAGCTTCCTTTAATGCCAAACTTTTAACACCTTTAGTCGGAGAAACCTTTAGAAAAACTTTCTCTCCCTCTTGGAACTCCAAAGGTCTCCTTCTTCGTCTGCCCATATCTTCATCCTATCCTGTGCCGCTCTTAGTCTTTGCTGAACAAGCTTCACCTTCTCTCGTGTTGCGCAACTATGTCGGGTCCCGTGTAGATTTTATCTCCAATTTCTCCCAATAGAGTGGGGACCGACATTTTCGTCATACAGTGCTTCGTATGGTGCCATCCCGATGGACCTATGGAAGCTATTATTATAAGAGAACTCGACGAGTTTGAGGCTTCTATCCCAGCTTCCTCCGAAATCAAGGATGCAAGCGCGGAGCATATCTTCTAGGGTTTGGATTGTTCTTTCCGACTGTCCATCTGTTTGAGGATGAAAGGCGGAACTCATCCTAATCTCTGTGCCCATTGCCTTTTGAAAGGCGGTCCAAAACCTGGAAGTGAAACGGGGGTCACGGTCGCATACGATACTTATGGGAACCCCGTGCAAGCAAACGATGTGGTCAACGTACATTGAGGCTAACTTCTCCATAGATGCCTTAATCGTCATGGCCAGAAAGTGCGCGGACTTAGTCAAACGATCCACAATGAACCCATATAGCATCATTCCCATACTTGGTCTTGGGTAGATCGGTCACAAAGTCCATGGTGATGTGGTCCCATTTCCATTCCGGCACTTCTAAGGGTTGCAATAATCCAGCAGGTCTCTGGTGCTCGGCTTTCACTTTTGACAAATTAGACAGCGCTCAACAAATTCTGCTATTTGGTTCTTCATACCGGGCCACCAAACTTTTGTTTGAGATCTTGGTACACTTATAGTTCCGGGATGTAATAGACAGTCGTGAATTATGAGCTTCTTTCAAAACCTCCTCCTTGAGTTCTTTATCTTCAGGAATACACAGCCGCCCTTGATACATAAACTTCATCATTCCAGACCTCAAAGTCGTCTCGTGGCTTATCCCTGCATTCTTTCTTTGATTTTTCTCAGCGTTTCGTCTCGCTCCTTGAGCTTCTTGATCTTATCAATTAATGAAGGGATGAGGGCTAAAACTTGGCAAGAACCTCTTCGACTGAATCCACTTCTTCTAAACCAAACTCTTCCATGTCTCGCTGAAGAGGTGGTTGCGTGGGTGACTTGTCTTCCGGCTTAAAGCATCAGCAACCTATATTAGCCTTTCCCGGATGATATTGAATGGAGAGATCGTAGTCCTTTATTAATTCCAACCATCTGCGCTGCCGCATATTAGCTCCTTCTGGGGGTGAATAGGTACTTCAGGCTCTTGTGGTCTGTATAAATTTCGCATCTTTCGCCATACAAGTAATGCCTCCATATTTTCAATGCGAAAACCACTGCAGCAAGCTCCAAGTCATGGACAGGATAGTTTTGTTCAAATGGTTTCAACTGTCGGGATGCATACGCTATCACTTTGTCATTCTGCATAAGGACACATCCGAGACCATTCTTCGAAGCATCACTGTAAACCACATACTTCTCCCCAGGAGTGGGTTGAGCTTAGGATAGGTGCGGATGTCAACTTTGCTTTTAGCTTGGAGAAACTCTTTTCACAGTCAGCACTCCACTCGAATTTGGTTTTCTTCTGGTTAGTCTGGTGAGAGGGATGGCTATCCTCGAGAATCCTTCCACAAACTTCTATAATATCCGGCCAGCCCGAGAAAACTTTCTTACTTCAGTGACAATTTGTGGGCCGTGGCCATTCTGTGATAGCTTCAATCTTCCTTGGGGTCTACTGAAATCCCCTCTTCTGATATCACATGACCAAGAAAGCATACGCTTCGCAGCCAAAACTCGCATTTTACTGAACTTAGCATATAGCTGTCTCGCTCTTAGAATATTTAAGACTGTCCTCAAATGAGCTGCGTGGGTCTCTTCATCGGGTGAATATATCAAGATATCATCAATAAAGACTACCACGAATTTATCCAACTGCTCTTGGAAGATTCGATTCATGAGATCCATAAAGGCGGCAGGGGCATTGGTCAAACCCAAAAGGCATGACTAGGAACTCATAATGTCCCGTACGGGTTCTGAAGGCAGTCTTGGGAACATCTTCCGCCTTATCTTCAACTGGAAGTATCCCGACCGTAGGTCAATCTTACTAAAAATTCGAGATCCCTGCATTAAGATACTTTAAGTAGGGGTTAGGGGGAATATTCAAATCTTACACAAGTTACACTTATGATTACTTACCCTGAGCTGGTCGAATAAGTCGTCGATCCGGGGCAACGGATACTTGTTCTTTATGGTAATTTTGTTGAGCTCCCGGTAATCAATGCATAGCGCATACTTCCATCTTTCTTTTCACGAATAGCACCGGAGCACCCCATGGTGGAAACACTAGGCGAATCAGTTTCTTCTCTGAACAGTTCGTGTAACTGTTCCTTTAATTCCTTTAGTTCAGCCGGTGCCATGCGATAAGGGGCTTTCGATATGGGTTCCGCTCCTGGAACAAGGTTTATTTCGAAAGCGATCTCCCGATCGGGAGGTAATCCGGGCAAATCATCAAGGAAATACATCAGGGTATTCTTGGACAATTGGGACCAGTGCAAGGTAGGGCTTCTTGCTCAGCACTTAGAACGTAAACCAGGAATCCTTCATGACCTTTCCTTAGTGCTTGGCGGGGCTGGCACGAGCTGGTAAAAAAAGAGGGCTTCTTAGACGGGTTTCTTTAATTTGGCTCCTCCTTGAAATGTTATCTCATCTCTCGCACTGGGTTCCTAATGAGGACTTTGCCTGTTTCGCAATCGATGTGAGCATGATTCTTTGAGAGCCAGTCCATTCCGAGAATCACATCAAAATCACTCATTGATATGGGGATCAAATTGGCCTCGAATAACTGACCATTAAACTCAAGTGTACAGTTCCTGAGTAGGTGATGGGAAACAAGCACCTGGTCGCCAGCTGCTTGTACTCTATAGGGTGTCTCTAGTCGAAGTGCATCATGGGCGATATTCTTAGCAAACTTCTTTGAGATAAAGGAGTGGCTAGCACCACTGTCAAACAACACATTTGCCGGTATGCTACATACTAATATGGTTCCTGGACCATGCACAATTACTAAGCATATGATAGACACGCAATAGTGAAATGTATTGAAGGCATAAAACTTAAAATCTTACCAGTCACTACATCAGCAGTCTCCTCGACATCAGCGTCGGTCATAGCGTGCACTCTTGCATTAGTACGGGGCCGCTGGTTCCTTTGTTGTTGCTGCGGCTGTGCATCTTTTTCTGGGCAGTCTTTAATCATGTGTCCATCCTTGCCGCATCTAAAACATTTTCCTGTTTTCCACCTGCACTCCCCCACATGCCTCTTCTGGCAGTGAGAGCATACCGGAATTGCTGGCTGCTGTGATGAGGTTTGATTCTTCTGATGATTATTTTGATTTTGCTTGCGGTACTGATTCTGTCCTTGACGAGCCGATCCTCTGAAGTTCTTCTTTGCCACCTTTTTGTATCTCTCATTCCCTCCCTTTTGTCTTTCTCGTTTCTGGCCCACGTCATCTCTTCGGATAATATCTCTCTCGATGCGGTAGCATGCATCTAGAAGTGCTCCAAAATTGGTAGGGTTTGCATTTACCACCAGCCATGTCCTAATCCTCGGATTCAGACCTCTTTCAAACTTCAGCATTTTCGTCTCCTCATCATTCATTGTAACTGGCTGGAACCTCCCAAGGGCTATGAACTTGTTAGCGTACTCCGCCACTGTCATGCCTGATTCTTGTTTCAAAGATTCGAATTCATGCCTCTTTTGCAATTTGACAGATGGGGGAATATAGAACTTATGGAACTCTTGTAGGAATCTTTCCCAAGAAATCGGTCTAGGTAAGGGCTGTAGATTTGTCTTCCACCATTGATTGGCTTCGCTGATCAAGAAGGGTCGGATGGCCTGAGCTTTCATCTCTTCTGGGGCTTGGATCAGCTCAAAGCAGTTTTCAACTTCGTCTAGCCATTTTTCTGCAATGTCATGGTCTGGCTTTCCTTCAACGGGGGTACGTTAGCCCTCTTAAGCTTCTCAAAGTAGTATTGGGCATCCCTTACTGGCTGATGTGGCTGAGGTGGAGCATTCTGGTGAATCAGGCCTTGCCCTATCTGAGTAACAATCTGACAAAAGGTCTGGAAGGTATTCATGTCTGGAATGACCGGAGGGACTGGTGCTTGTGGGGCTGGTGGTGGAGGATTCAGGTCCGGCTGAGGTGGCAGTGGGACCTGTGCTGGGGGCGGTGGAACGGGCTCCTGAGCAACTGGTCGTGCTCTCGGAGGTCTGCCACGTGGTTGCACCATCTGCACTTAAAAGTTTAGCATCTATTTAGATCATCGGAATTAGAATCAATTTAATTAGACTAATGGCCAAAAATCGAGAATCCTGAGGTAAAGAAAATAAAAGACACGTCTTATGTCGTAGACCTAGCTTCCATAGTTTAGGATTAGTTATCATGTAATATCCTAACCCGTCTAAGTGATCCTATTCTAAGGTCGCCACTCATCTAAGATCAGGACTTAGGTCTACAATCAAACTTAGATTGCTAAGATCGTAACTTAGTTCTATGTTCTGCCCGTAATCTAGAGCCTGGGCTCTGATACCACCTGTAGCGCCCCGCACCCGGGCCTCGTCCGGATACGGTGCACCCGCCGTACTTCACTAAGGAGAGTACAAAGCGTCATGTGTAACATACGAAAATCCATAATATAAGTCATGGATTCCCATGCTGACATTAACATGACAGTAAAATTTAGGCAGAATTAAAATTTCCAAGTTAAACATGCATTACAAAATAACTACGTCCCCAAAAGTAGCAGTCACACAAAACATCAAAGTCACACCCCACAGAGTACCAACATAGTCATAATACAATCATCTGAGTAGCACAAAAGTCCTTAAGTTCATCTCCCTTCATGTCTTCACGCCTACGGATACGGGACCCTCGGCTCATCTTCAATCCACTCTATCTTGGCATTATCTGGGGGAAAAATAAAGTGAGTGATAAAAATCACCCAGCAAGGATACAATAAACGACCATGACATACATAAAGAATTAGGGCGTGAATGTAACAACATAAACCTTAGAATAGCAAGTCATACCTGTCTTAAGTCTGAAATCAACTGAAGGTACGGACTAGGCATAATTCTAGACAGCGTTAGCCACTATCGACTTATTAAGTCCTTAGCTGTATCATACCACGTATTAACGTAATCATGAGTTATGCAATATGCAGTGCAATGCATGATGTCATGCCATGTCGTGTCAAAAACATCAGTATGGTCCCATAAAAGTCATGTCATAAAAACAGAGTGTCAGATCAATTAACCCCGGATCTGAGCGGGTCCAGAACAGATATCAGATCAATTAACCCCGGATCTGAGCGGGTCCAGAACAGATATCAGATCAATTAACCCCGGATCTGAGCGGGTTCAGAACAGATATCAGATCAATCAACCCCGGATCTGAGCGGGTTCAGAACAGATATCAGATCAATTAACCCCGGATCTGAGCGGGTCCAGAACAGATATCATGTCATCAGACCAATTAACCCCGGGTCTGGAGTCGGGTTAGTCGCATGCTTAGCCGGCAAGGAATTCATGAAGCTTTCTTTAAAATATGGGACCGTAAAAAACTTTTCATGCATAACGAAAAGATCATCACTTGTAAAACTTGCTTGCATCATAAAATCCATGAAAATCAGGTTCATGATCATGCATGATACATGTCGTGATATGAAATGCAAGCCATGACATAAATGATCATATGCATTCCTTATAACATGTCAACGTACATGGGTTTGGACGAATAACTCCATAATTCGTACTTTAATTATATAGGACGGTTAGGCCAACCTTTTTCGTCACAAGTACGTTAGGTGAAGTCATAGATACAAGTCGTAGAAATGGGAATTAATTTAAATAACCAAAAAGCTTACTTACTTACTTTACGATATTTTATAAGTGCTGAGGCTGGGCTGACCAACTTTACTATAAATTTAATTGTGGCAATTCCGTAATTCCGTTTCCAGAAATTCCAACTCGTATACGTCATAAACATGTGGGACTAGTGTCCTACCGAAATTCAGCTCATTTGAATGTCTCTAAGACCCTTTTCTAAGCCTGGAAAGTCGTTACAAGTTTTAGGGGGTTTTCAGTAATTTCTGTTGAGCAGTTCTACCAATTAATTCATTAAAAATAATCTAGAACTTGTTTTACTGAAATTCCAACTGGCATGTCTTCTAGACTCATAGAGGTACTATCACGCCAAAACCAGCTTTATTGGTTATTCACAAGGTCCTTTTTCGGATAAAACAAAATGATGTTCTGTTCTGCCAGTTTCAGACTTTCCAGTCTGAGCAGCTTTAGTGGATATTTTATTAAAAATCTTCTACAACTCCTTTTTCCAAAATTCCAACTTGCACATTTCCTAAACACATAATGGTATCATCACACAGAAATTAGCCTTTTTGAACATCTACAAGGTCTCTTTTCAGGCCATGCAAAACGTTACATCATTCTGTCCTGTTCCAGGATTTACAGTCTGAGCAGTCTTACCAATTATTTTATTAAAAATTAACCATAACTTATTTTTCCAAAATTCCAACTGGCATTTCTTCTACACACATGGGGCTAGTCCTGTGAAGGAGACCAGATTTATTGAAGCTTCAAAAGGCCCTTTTTAAATTCGTTCAACTCAGGAACCAATTCTGCCCTGCTCCAGAATTTCCTGCTGGAGCAGTTTTACCACATGATTTATTAAAATAATCCTTAGCTCATTTTAACGAAATTCCAACTCTCAATCGTGCTATACTCATAGGACTAACATTGTGCCAAAAATCAGATTCATTGAAGGTCTGGAAGTCCAGTTCTAAAGTCGTTGAATGTGTCACCCATTCTGTCCAGTTCCAGTACTTTGATATATTGTCATGGTTAAAGTCAAATACACCCATTCATGTTGTTCTTTTGCACTAGGTCATTGGTTAACACTTATACTCCATTGTGACATAAATTTCCAGGTTGCATGCTTGTTATAAAATCACCTTTGCATCACAATAAACAGTTTGTGGGTATCTAACCAAGCTATCATCATATCTATCACATGCATACACTCCTAGGACCTTCAAAATTGCATCCAAGAGTTAATCTTGTCTAGGCTTACTTAGGCCAACCTTGTATTATTCTAACTCAGCCTCAAACCATATTGCATGTAGGAAATAACACCATCTTGGACACAATAACCCACATGCAAGACATTATTCTTAAGAGCCAACTAAGATACAACCTTAAACTTAAAGGATACCACTAAAGATCATATCTTTGAATACTTTAACCATTCAAGACACTAATCCTTTAGGTAAATCATGAGAGATTAGTGTATACTTGCCTCTTCAAGCCAAAGTTTTTGCCTTTGCTTGGTTTGGAGTGAGTTGAGTTGGAAACCTCCTCCTCCTACTCCCTTGTATACACGGTTTTGAAGAAGAGGAAGGAAGAGATTAGTCTCTCTTAAATAGTGAAAATAGAATCTTATTTGAGGCTAGAACACCTTACCAAAGTAGTCTTGGGATGGTGATTCAAGTTGTGGCAAGATGGCTTCACCTAAGAGTGTTGAAGATTTTCTCCTCCTTGAGCATGAAGGCCACGGTTTAGGGGAGAAAGAACACCCAAGTGAGCTTCACTATTTGTACAAAGGATTCACTTAAGAGCTTAGAAGAGACTTACCTAGATGATCTTTGAGCTTGGAGATGAAGATGTAGTTGAACCTCTTAGCCTCAAGGGTTGGCCGAAAGTTTTGTTTATGTGGAGAGGAATGGAACTTGTTTTGGGTAGAAGGCTTCTTAGAAGGTGTTCAAGATGGAATGAAGTGTTAGTTGTCTTGCAATTTAAAAATATCTAGGGTGTAAGGGGGGAAAAATCGGTGGAGCATGGGAGAAGGGAACCTAGGCTTTACTTTTTCTTACACCCTAGGCCTCCTTTTCTTATTTTAATAGTTCTTTTGCATGCAACTTGATTATTTTGTTTTTATAATTATTATATAACTATTTATTTAAGAATTATTTGGAATGATGTAGAGAATTCTAGATTCTCCAAGGGGCTTAGCCGAAATTTTAGGGGGTGTTGGGGGTATTTTGGTCATTTCACATTTATCCTACCCCACATCTATATAATTTACAATATTATTTATTTCATTAAATTTTGATTTTAGTCTTTGTTCTTATGTTTGTACGAGAACTAGTTTACTTCAAGGGTGATCAATGGCCCTTGGCCGAATTCACAAGGGGTATTACACACCTCGTGATGTTCGCTTGTATAACTATTTAGAGTCCGTCCTAAATGAACTTAAAGTATTGGAATAAGAAAGCGACACATGTGACTTAAGTAACATGCTCGAGAAGGAATCGTCGCTTTTACTTAATCATAGTCTCAAGTACATGATCGTTGGGGTACAACATCTGATAAAATGCGTTTCCTTCATGAAAGGTAGCATCTAGAGTGACAAACATTTTTCTACTCTTTAGACAGTAACACTTATACCTTTTCTGAATTCCTGAATAACCTAAGAAGATACACTTGTTTGACCTGTAATCTAGCTTGCTTCTTTGATGAGAAGGAACATGTATGTATAAAGTACATCCAAACAGTTTAAATAGTAAAACAGATAAGAGATTTTCATAAGGGAAGCATTCAAGTAAAGCTTGCTTAGGAGTCTTATGATGTAGCACACTTGAAGGCATTCTACTAAAATAGGTAGGTAGCTACGAGAACAGCTTCACCCGAGTAAACTTTTGGCACATCCATTGAAAACATTAGTGTCCTAGTAACTTTCAGTAAATGCTTATTATTTCTTTTTGTTATTCCATTCTGTGTGGTGTGTATATACAAGATGTTAGGGATAAATCCCAGCTTCATTCATAAAGTCCTTGATTGTTTTATCTATATACTTTGTACCATTGTCTGACCTTAAGGCTTTTATAGTGATTCCAAACTGATTGTTTCTAAATTAACAAAATCCCTAAGTATCTGTCCAACTTCAATTTTATTTTTCATTAGGTATACTTATGTAGTGCTTGTATAATCATCTACAAATGTTATAAACCATCTAGATCTATTGATATTAGTTACCTTGAAGGAACCCCAAATGCCTGAGTATACAAAATTAAAAGGTTAGAAGCAGGGTATATTTTTCCAAGATACTAAGTTCTAGTCTGTTTCGCCAATTGACATCCATCACAGAATAAGTCTTTAGTGTCAACTTCCGAAAATAATTCTAGCATTAATCTTTTTAGGTAGGATGTCTCATCCTTCTATGTCAAAGCATATATCTTCTGAGCTAGTCCTAACAGTATTACATTAATAACTTCTAGCTATATTATCTCCTTTTTTGAGATATTCTTCAGCCTGTAAAACAAAAAGGCCTTCTAATTTACCAGCACTGTCAATCATCCTCCTTAAGGTTTTCTCTTGAAAATAACACATAGAGGATGAGAACCATGCAAAGCGGTCAGTATCTTGTGTTATTTACAACTTACTGTTTAATGAGTTACATGTACTTGCCATCGTGGCTAGTATTAGTGAACTTTGTGAAGTAATTATGTTGTTCGCTTAGAAAATGAAGCAGTGTCTCTATTTGACTTTGTGTTGGTAAGGAGGAACCCCCAAGCATTGCACTAGAGTTGCTACTAAATGTGTCTGCACTGTCTCGCTTCTGTGATCAATTGTTGGTTGGTTTTGGTGGCCTTCTTTCTTCTAGTTTGCCTTAGAGTTTCCAACATTCCTATAAGATGTCTAGCCTTCTTGCAGTATCTGCAAAAAGGGAAAATGAAATAGTGCCTCTATTTGACTTTGAGTTGGTAAGGAGGAACCCTCATGCATTGCACCAGAGTTGCTACTTATTGTGTTTGCACTGTGTCGGTTCTGTGATCTTCAATTGTTGGTTGATCTTGATGGTCTTCTTTCTCCTGGTTTTCCATGGAGCTGCCAAGATTTCTTTATAAGATGGTTAGCCATCTTGCATTATCTGCAAAAAGGTTTATCACCTTGTCCGATAACTCCTATTCTTCAGGATATGAACACTGATCCTCGTGAATTAGAAGACTGAGAATTGGAAGCGCTGTGCTGAGATTTATTAAGTTCAATCTGAGGTTTCTTAGTTATCAAAGCTGAGCCCTCAGTTGCAAGAGTAGGAAGTGATTTCATCATAAGTTTGACCATGCTTTCCTCATGTCTAATTTCAAAGAAAGCAATGTTCAGGCTTGATAAAGGTTTTGCGCCAAGAATTATGTCTCTTACACCATCAAAATCTTTGTAGATTCCAGTGAGAAACTTGAACACCCTCGTAGTTTCAGTAATTTGTTTGAACAGCATGTTATCATCGTGACAAGTCCATGAATGAGTTTCAATTATGTCAATTTGATGCCAGATTTTGGTCAGCTCAGAGTAATATTTACTAGCAGATAAGTCTTCTTGTTCAATCTCTTTAAAGATGGACTTAATGTTCATATAACTCAGAGATGCTATCCTTTTTGGAACACATCTCCTTTGATGTTGTCCATATTTCAACAGCAGTGGAGTAAAGAATAAAACTATCACTTGTTTCAGGGATCATTGACCCTATTAGCCTGGACATGATCATTGAATTCTCAAATTTTCATTGTATAAATTTAGGTTATATTGAGGCAAGAATAACAACCTCTCCATAGAGATGATCTTCTTTGTCTCTTCTAGTTATAAACATCTCAACTGCCCTGCTCCACGACAGGCAGTTGTTTCCTGTTAGCTTATGATTTGTAATAATTTAGGAGCCCCATCAAGTGGGGTAGTACCAGCATTAAAATCTACCCATGAGGTCTCAAGGGTGGAAGTAACCTCAGTTTCCATGGTTTCAAGCATGGCAACCATTATGCTTCAGCAGAATACAATGAGGTAGAAGAGAGTACAAAGCTCTGGAACCATATAGAAAGTTGAAAGAATATTATTTATTCACTTAGTATAAAATGTACAAGATAGTTCCTTTTATAAACGGGTGATAGCAGAGTCTCAACTGGCTCAAGTTGGCCCAGGCATCCAACGGATACATTCCTAACAAATATATTCTTCTAATAACGGTTTCAATGCCTAAGTCACTAAACAAGTGACATGTACACAAGTTTGTTAGCTATACATGTGTGATTATTTATGTTTGAATGTGTGGGTAGTCTATCTATGCATTGTATATGCATATGTATCTATACAGTGTATTTTACTGTAATTTTCTACACAATTACCATAAATTTTTCGGCAATAAGAAGATTATATTAAAAGGTACATCACGCCATATATACCTTCCAAAATCCACTAAGGGAATTACTCGAAGAAAATTAGATAATGGGAATATAAAAAGAAAAACATAATTTAGAGACTTACCAGGCTGGCCATATCCCCTTCCAAACTGAAGAGAGGAAGTAGAAATGGTTAACGGAGAAATCGACAACTAATGGGACTTTCATTCATCGTAACTTTCAAGACTAAGAACTTCTTTTTACACTTTAAACCTCTGGACTGTCACAAGTGTAATAAACACAAAAGTTCATAACAGCAATAGCATAACACTCAAGTCTATTTGCACTATATGGGCCGGCATATGGATCAATCATTTCTCTTACGCTTTAATTATTTGATTTTGTTTTGAGTCGTAGTTTAAATATTACCCTCGTTGTGTGTCTCCTAATACCTAATGCATAATATACGTCTTTAGAATAATGCCTTTTTCAAAAATATTATATCATCTCAGCCATTGACTAAGTATATAAAATTCTCACTTAAATCTTATATCATTTACATGACATCAGCTACATGACTTAACTATCTCCACTGTGCTTTATCACTGACCATATGCTCCCCAATTGTTATATAAGTCATATACTTTCTTATTCTCTCTATGTCTTTGTTGGTCTTCCAAAGAAGACATGTTCATCACAATTGAACATAAATCATACAACGGAATACCAACACACTTCCCCAGAAGGATATGAACCAAACATGTCAAACATCAACTAAATCATATTCACATTGATTTATTATACATGCAGACCGGATGAAACCAGCCTCATTTAACTACTAAAGCAGTTAGCTATTCGGCCTAAAGAAGTATTTATACCAAATGGAAATGTTTAACATCCTCGTCAAAAATGTAGGAAGGAGTCAAATCTGTACCACCTCCAAACCACCATGATCTAGGTGCTCCTGGAACATCTGGATAGAAACACACAAGTTGAAGTCCGTGTACTACTCTCATCTAATAACGGTAAAGGAAAGAATTTTTTTTCCAATACTGAGAAAAGGAAATTCCACGATTATTCAAAGTATAAATTTACCTTGGGGGGCATCAGTCTCAAAATAGCGATAGTTGAAATGTAAAGTGGGGGCAAATGGATTGTGTGGATGCAATACCTAATAAACCATAAATCCGCAAATAGAGACTTGTCAGTATCAGACTAGCAAAGTACACCAACTATAGCACTGAGTCACACAAAAAGGCATGGTAAGCGCAATTTCGTAAAAGATATGAACAGGACACATGATTTATCTGATACAAACAGCAACTCACAACTCCACTAGAATGTCCTAGGTAATATAGCTTAGGTCCAGTACAAGCCAGCTAGCATAATTAAATAGGTCACACAAAATAACCTATGCAAGCTACCAATAATTTTAAATAGCTAACATTCTCGAAAAGCTAAGAATGGTTCTTTTTTTTTTATTCAACTTATTGACTAATTCAGTCAGATTTCAGACTTTTGAAACATAACTGTACCATTAAAATGATTGCATGGAAGAAAATCCCAGCATAGATAAACGACTTGACTGATAAATAATGTTACAATATCGACCCCTTAAACAAACAAGAGCAGACAATGGATTTCGACACATTTATTAAACTAAAAGAGAAGAATGTAAACGATTTATATGGCTATAGGGCATGTTTTAAGTCTGACCGAAACAACATTCACTCATGTTGCTTGATTTCCCTCCCAAGAATAACAGCTCCGGTCTCTGTCAGCTTCTCAACAGCTGGAGTCACGTGCCACCTATGACCCAAGCAGTGCCTAAGACCTATTAAGGTTATCTGTAACCTTTTCAAGATTATGACCATCAGATCACAAACTAAAGAGGGTCAATTCTTTCAGGAATTTGAGTTCAATGGTTCAGAATTTCATGGAGCTTGGTTTTCATTATCTACTGTGGGTTGAATATAATCATCTCCTGTGGAACATGAAATGGATCATGTCCGGGCTTGTATATCGGAGCTCAGATTCCTCAATAGTGCCTTTGGGGGTTTGAAAGATGGGACAAGGAGGATTTGGTGAATAAAACTTTGAAAATCTGAGATCTTGCTCCATACTATTATAAGCAGGTGGGAAACTTTTAGTTGGTGTTCTTGCTGAGACTCTGGACAAATTTCAAGCAGAAGATAATTTCAGAGAAAGAACAGTAAGAATGAAAGCAGTACTTGCAAGAAGTGAAGAGAAAGAACCACAGGAAGAAGTCGGAGAAGTTGAAACGTTTCTATGAAGAGAAAGATAAGGATAGGTCTTGGATCCCAATCACGAAATCAATCCGACACTCGAGAGTGGAGTTCGAAATTTGAAGGAACAATTGAGGAGTGTAAACTACATATTATATGATACTGTCCACGTCTATTGCATTGTACATTTCACTACAGGTCAGGTCTATCTAAAGTGCTGCTCAGCTCCTCCATTTCTTGATGCAATCCTCATAAATCTCAAGGTTCTTGCCAGGTCCACAGAGGATAAAGTTGTTCCAATATAAACGGCAACTCACAAGTCCACCAGAATTTCCCAGGGAACATAGCTTAGGTCCAATACAAACCAGCTAGCATATTTAAATAGGTAACACAAAATATCCTATGCAAGCAACCAATCATTTTAAATAGCTAATGCACTCTGTTAAAAAGAAAAAAAGAAAAAAGTAAAGAAAGAAAGCTTTTCACTTTTACTCTACCCAGAAAATAGAATGCAAAAATTACAAAATCTCATTTACAAAGAACAACTTCCATACTGAACTCCATATTGGATTGATTCGGAAAGAAAAATGAACAAGAAATCACCGAGCTGATTCCAGCAGCAAAAAATGGAACAGGTCCAGGCTTGAGATTGCCATTATCTGAAGTGGGGTTAGCAGCCCGATAAGCTTCAGGAGGCATAAGACCATAAACAACAGAGACATTAACCCCAGCCTTCTCCCAAACATCACCATCCTGAAGAACCCTACTGATCCCACCTCCACCACCAGGCCTCGACC
Organism: Eustoma russellianum; assembly: GCA_036186865.1. Lineage (NCBI taxonomy): Eukaryota > Viridiplantae > Streptophyta > Magnoliopsida > Gentianales > Gentianaceae > Eustoma > Eustoma russellianum. The sequence goes on along the minus strand of AP025069.1, from coordinate 26,484,341 downwards.
ATACATCCTCCTTGAACTTCTTCCCATTCTCCACTCCCTCAATAGCAGCACAAACACTATCCTGCGCCTCCCTTATCATCTTCTCAAATTTTCCCCTCAATGAAGAGCCCGAGTCAGAGTTCTCCGAAGAAGCCGTCTCGTCGGAGTGACGGAGAAAGGTGTGAGGCCGGTGGGCTTCGGGGGTCTCTTTTTCGATCATTGGGGAGGCGGAGGAGGAGGGTTAGTGGCATGGAGGCGGAGATGGGGGAAATTGGAAGCAATGGGGAAACAGGAATGGGTTTTGGAAGGTGGGTTGTGAACGGGGGGTTCAAGTAGAGGGGGGATTGAGGAAGAAAATGAGAAGAGGAGAGTGGGGGAAGAGGAAGATAAGAGAGTAAGCTTTGGGTGAAGAATCATTTTAATGGCGGAAAAGCTTGGGATGACGCTGAAGTGCGAAGATTACTATTTCAGAAAGACGATGAAGGGACAAGTCTGGATGGACGTTTGAAATGGTTTTGGGGATAAGATGAGGGGAAGAGAGAGAGATGGGGAGGGGTATCCGCTGGCCGTTGTTTCTTTGAGCCAGTATTTACAGCGGGTTTTGACTTTTGAATCTGTGGATTCTTTTTTTGTTTTTTTTTTTTTTGAGCTTACGAATTTGTGGATTTGAGTATTCATCGGTCCCAAAAATTGACTAAGTTCAAGTACCTAGGATCATTTATACAGAAAGATGGGAACATAGAGAGTGACATAGCACACCGAGTACAGCCAGGTTGGTGTAAGTGGAGGACGGCCTCAGGGGTGCTGTGTTACAAGAGTTTTCCATTTAATTAAAAGGAAAATTTTATAGGGTGGCAGTGCGGCTAGCAATGTTATATGGAACAGACTGCTGGGCCATCAAGAGGACACAGTCACAGAAGATGGAAGTGGCAAAGATGAAGATTCTGAGGTGGATGTGTGGGCATACAAGGCTAGACAAGATAAGAAATAAGGTGTACAGAGAATATTAGGGGTGACTAGTGTAACAGATAAGATAAGAGAGGGAAGACTGAGATGGTTTGGGCATGTCAAGAGGAGGCAGACAAAGGCGTCTGTCAGAGCAATTGAAAGCCTCACTGTAGAAGGGAAGAGGAGTAAAGGCAGACCCAAACTGACGTGGGGTGAGCAGATTAGGCATGATTTACTAGAGTTGCACCTTTCTGAGGACATGGTCCAGGATAGGATTCATGGGGGCAGAGGATTAAGGTTAAGGAAAGGTAGACATGATATAGGGCACCTTAGAGCATATTTAGAGGATTAGATAGTATTTACACTTTAATTTGACCTTGCATATTTTGTTTCGGTCTTTGTCTTTTAATTATTTGTGCATGTTCACTATTATGACTATTTTAATATCGGAAGACTGTTGCATATGTTTAATAAAATAGTTTCACTTACATATTCCTATTATTATGATATATGTGCAGGTACATATATAGCCGGGTCTCACTAGAAGCAAACTCTCTATCCCTTGAGATGGGTATTGTTTGACTGCCTCTCACCCTCCCCAGACCCTAACGATAGCTTGTGCTATCGTTGAGATATACTGGGTATGATTTGATTTGATTTGATTTGATTTGATTTGATATTTTTATATAATAGTATATAGCTACTACTTGCGTCTTCTGTTTTTATATTTTTCACGATTTATGTCTTTTGACCAGGTATATGAAAAATTTTGTCTTTAATTAGTAGAAATATTGTCATAATATTTGAATTAAATACCCGTCAAAATAATATGGCATGGATGATGTACTAATTAAATAACAGACTACACTTGCTATACATAATATGTTCGCTATGTAAAATTATTAAACAGTCCCGAAAGCTCTCAATAGTTACAAATTTTCTTTACAAATACAAGGTAATAAAGATTGCTTCTTCTCCATCTTATGGCTTCATTCCTTGACTACAAAAGAGAGTTCAAATTAGCAACCTTAATCATATAATCAAAACAGTCCATTACCCTAACAATATGAGGCTCATTTGTCATCACAATTCACATAATTCATTGCAAAACATAAGGCTTGAAGACCAAATCCCACACCCACTTCCTTAGCCCCAAAACCGTGGGGTGCAGGTACCACATCTTCCCAAACCTTGCTTTTCTTTAGAATTAAACATGAGTCCTACTTCTTCCAATGACCCTTTAGTCATAGAAATCATGCTTCCAGTAATAACTTGGTCTTTACCAAAACAGTGCACATACACAATTGTTTCTTCCACTACCACACTATTCTTTTACCTCTAATAGGTGTTGGTAGAAGTACGTTGAAGTACCTTTCCGTGTGTTCTAAACTTATATAGAATGTATATGAGGTTGTTTGGGAGATTGGTGTGATGAGTTGCAATGTTAGGAATCTTCAGTCGGACGTGGAACTCTCACGTGGATCGATCAACGTACGTCGATCGATCGACGTGAGGGTTCGACGTGGATCTGAGGCACGTCGATCTCTCAGTGAGGGTTCGACGTGAGAGATCGACGTGAGAGATCGACGTATGTCGATCGATCGACGTCAGGGTTCGACGTGCCAGCGGACAGAACCTTTCATTTTGGGTTGCAACTTTTGATCCAAGGATCATCTCCCTTCACCTATGAACGGTAAACAACTCTGCCATAACTGATAGAAAAACTGCTGAAATGACTTTCAAACATGGTTTTTAACACAATCCAAGGTCTATATATATGAGATCTTGCTATCTTCATCATACAACATTCTTGCAAAATTCTATAGAAATTTCAGCAATCTTTCTACCATTCTCTCCTTTATCTTTCTCTTCTAAATCAAGTTCATTCTTCTTCTCCTAGAGCAAAGGAAAAAAGACAGCCGTTATATCTTGGGAAGCATTAGTCTTGTTGTCTACCTTGCTCGTTGGTAGAGACTAAATTGCTTTAAGGACAGAGTCATCTTGAGACTCGTCTCGGCTTTTGTCTGATCATCTTTCTTGCTTGTTTGCTACAATTTCCTAACAATCTTAAAGCAATTTACAATGGCATCCAAGCAAGCTTTACCGGATATGTCCAAGATGGAGCCGTTCGACGGCAAATTCTATAAGAGATGGGCAGCAAAAGTGCTGTTCTTCTTGGAAATGCTCTCAGTTTCATATGTTCTTAAGTGGATAAGCCCAGTGATGAAACTGAAGCAAAGAAATACGATGCAGACAACTACTTGCAGAGGCCACATTCTACATTTCCTGGCCAACTCTCTATTTGACATTTATGTCAAATTCACATCTGCAAAAGAGATTTGGTCAGCACTGGAGAACAAATATGGTGCTGAAGATGTGGGCAAACGCAAGTATGTGGTGAGTGAATTCTTGAAGTTCCAGATGGTTGATCATTCTCCAATAAATGATCAAATCCATCAATTCCAACAACTGGTGGATAATCTGGAACATGAAGAATAAAGATCGATGAGACGTTCCAGGCGGCGGCGTTGTTGGAGAAGCTTCCACCTTCTTGGAGCAAATACAAGAAGAGGGGAAAGCACGACGATGCAAAGTTGTCTCTAGATGCCGTAATCAAACATATACGCATCGAAGAGAACAACCGGTTGGAAGATGAGTCTCACCATGAAGAGGGAGTCAAGGCCAACGTTGTGGAGCATGCTGCAAAGCCCAAGTTTCACAACCATGGCGCGGCGGTACAACAGTGGAGGAAAAGGTAAGAAAGTTGCTGTGCAGGGCCAGAACAAGATGAAAGGAGTATGCTGGGTGTGTGGGAAACCAGGACACCGAGCAGTCAACTGCAGGAAACGGAAGGGCCAACCAAGCAACCAGGCGAACCTTGTGGAGGCCAAAGGAGCAGCAGACGACATCATCGCAGTAGTCGTCTTAACAGAGGTAAACCTTGTTGGTGGCACTACGGAATGGGTGGTAGACACGGGTGCTACCAGCACATTGCTACCAGTAAAGACCTATTTTCTGAATACAAGGAAATAGGCAGTGATGAGCAAGTCTTCTTGGGAGATGCACATAGTACCCAAGTCCTCGGAAAGGGTAAGGTGCTTCTCAAGTTGACATCTGGGAAGAAACTGGAATTAAGCAATGTGCTGCACGTTCCTGCCATGCGTAGGAACTTGATCTCCGGAGTGCTGCTGAACAAGGCTAATATTAAACTTGTTTTAGAGTCTGATAAACTTGTTTTGTCTAGAAATGGAGAGTTTATCGGTAAGGTTTCTGTAATGGAGGTCTGCTTGTACTCGATGCTTTGTTGCGTTAATAAAGATGCATCTAGTTCTGTTTATTTCGCTGAGTCTCTTGATATGTGGCATGCTAGATAGGACATGCAAATATAGGAGCATTAAAGAAACTTAAGAATATGAATGTGATTTCTTATGATGATGATAACTTCAACAAATGTGAACATTGTGTTGAAGCGAAACATCATAAGAAACCTTTTAAGAAAGTTGATAGAGTCTCACAAAAACTTGGTCTAATCCATAGTGACTTAGGTGATTTCAAGAATCACATGAGTAAAGGTGGTAAAAGGTATTATGTTACTTTTATCGATGATTACTCTAGATACACAAAAGTGTATTTGTTAAGTCATAAGGATGAGGCCGAGTCTAAGTTCATAAGTTATAAGAACGAGGTTGAGAATCAACTAGACTTAAAAATCAAAAGGCTTAGAACAGACAGAGGTGGTGAATATAGCACAGACTCTTTACAAAAGTTTTGTGAAGAGAATGGCATTATTCATGAAGTCACACCCCCGTACACACCTCAGTCAATGGAGTAGCCGAAAAAAAAAGAACGTTGAAAAATATGATGAATGCCATGTTGGTTAGTTCAGGATTGCCGGACAATTTGTGGGGGGAGGCAATTTGACAGCTTGTCATATTTTAAACAGATTACCTCATAAGAAGTTAGATAAAACTCCTTATGAGTTGTGGAAAGGCTATGCTCCCAACTTAAGTTACTTGAAAGTGTGGGGGTGTCTAGCCAAGTTGGATTCCTGATTTTAAGAAAAGTAAGATCGGGTCTAAGACAAGAGATTGTGTGTTCATTGGGTATGCTCAAAATAGTGCAGCATATAGATTCATGACTTTAGACAATAGTTATATTTGGAGTCTAAAGATGCTGAATTTTTTGAGCATATATTTCCTATGAACAAACAATCTATTGATGTCTAAATTTGAGACAGGTGAGTCAGTAAATCCGTAGTTGAACAAGAGATTGGAACCTAGACGAAGTAAGAGACAAAGAACAGAGAAGTCATTTGGAAGTGACTTCATAACAGCCTTCATTTTAGAGGATGATCCCAAAACTTACGGAGAAGCGATTAGATCGATAGATTCTAAGTTTTGGAAGGAAGCCATAGATAGTGAACTTGAATCTATACTAAGTAATAATACTTGGGAGTTAGTGGACTTGCCTAGAGGGTGTAAACCTATCAGTTGTAAGTGGGTCTTTAGGAAGAAACTAAAGGCATGGAACAATTGATAAGTTTAAGGCTAGGCTTGTCGCAAAAGGGTTCACACAACAAGAAGGAATTGACTTCTTTGACACTTACTCACCGGTTGCTAGGATCACTACGATTAGAGTCCTGTAGCACTTGCCTCCATTCACAAGCTTGTTATTCACCAAATGGATGTGAAAACAGCATTTCTAAATGGAGACTTAGAAGAGGAGATTTATATGAAACAACCGGAGGGTATGATTGTTAAAGGTCAAGAACACAAAGTGTGTAGGCTTAAGAAGTCTTTGTATGGTCTTAAGCAAGCACCTAAACAATGGCACGAGAAGTTTGATAACGCATTAGTGTCTAATGGTTATATAGTAAATGAAAGTGACCGTTGTGTGTATAGTAAGTTTAATGATTGTGATGGTGTCATTATTTGCCTTTATGTTGATGATATGTTGATATTTGGAACCAACATAAATGTTGTTAATGATACAAAATCATTGTTATCTACTTTGTTTGATATGAAAGACATGGGAAGGCGGACTTAATTCTTGGTCTTAAGTTAATAGAGAAATGTGGGGGTTATTTACTTTCTCAAGAACATTATGTGGAGAAAATGTTGAGAAAGTTTAATCACTACGATGTAAAGCCAGTAAGTACGCCTTATGACTCGCATGTTACTTTGACCAAAAACAAATGTGATAGTGTATCTCAATGTGAATATGCTAGGATAATTGGTAGTGTAATGTACTTGATGAACTGCACTAGGCCTGACATTGCATATTCTGTGAATAGGCTTGCACGATACACTCATAACCCAAATGAGAGTCATTGGTGTGCATTAAGACGTTTGTTAAAGTATCTTAAAGGAACAATGAATTTAGGACTCATGTTTACAGGGTCACCTGCTGTTTTAGAAGGCTATTGTGATGCTAATTGGGTGACCGATAATGATGAAATAAACTCCACTAGTGGATATGTTTTCACATTGGGTGGTGGAGCTATTTGTTGGAAATCATGTAAACAAACTTGTAGTGCTAAGTCTACAATGGAGTCTGAATTTATTGCCTTAGAACTTGCTAGTACAGAAGCCGAGTGGTTAAGGAATTTACTTGTTGATATTCCTTTATGGTCTAAACCTATGCCTTCTGTATCTATTCATTGTGATTCTCAGGCTGCGATTGCACGTGCAAGGAACAAGATATACAATGGGAAGAGCCGGCACATCCGTTTAAGGCACAACATTGTGCGCGAGTTGATTAGTTCAGGGGTGGTAAACTTGGAGTTTGTAAGAACCAAGTTTAACCTTGCAGACCCCTTAACTAAAGGACTAAACAAGAAGTTGGTCTACGAAACATCGAGGGGGATGGGACTTATTCCATCTGTAGAGAATTCTTCATGATGGGAACCCAACCCACTATTAGTAGAGATCCTACGAACGGGTTCAATGTGGTAAGAACAAGTCATGAAAGAATTCTATGTTGCGCTATCTAATGTCTCCTCTCCCTTGGTGTTGTTGTTGATAGTGCTCACTGTAATGACTTGAGGGTGAGATTTTAAGAATCTCTTAATGAAAAATTCATAGCCATATTGTTTGGTGGTGAACAGTGCACACTTGATGAATTTCACCTATGTAAGCTTGGAAGTGGTGCCGCTTCCTGTGAGAGCCTGGAAAACTCTCTAGAGAGCTTATGAATCCTGAGATAGGTGCATGGCCGATATCGCACCAAAACCGCGAACTTGGAGAAGTAGATATGTCTTCTTGTTGTTCATATAAACAATAGTGGAGTAAGATTCAAGACGAAGTTCATCTTACTTCCGTTTATATAACTCAAGTTGTACTACCGGCGATTCAAGACCACAAGTCATCGTATCCGTTATGTGTCATTATCTTCGATTGATAATGGAGAGGTTAGTTGTTTAACGTTCGGAAGTTGTCTTTATATAAGTTTGGATCATGTGGGGGATTTTGGAGAAGTACGTTGAAGTACCTTTCCGTGTGTCCAAACTTATATAGAATGTATATGAGGTTGTTTGGGAGATTGGTGTGATGAGTTGCAATGTTAGGAATCTAGTCGGACGTGGAACTCTCACGTAGATCGATCAACGTACGTCGATCGATCGACGTGAGGGTTCGACGTGGATCTGAGGCACGTCGATCTCTCAGTGAGGGTTCGACGTGAGAGATCGACGTACGTTGATCGATCGACGTGAGAGATCGACGTACGTCGATCGATCGACGTCAGGGTTCGACGTGCCAGCGGACAGAACCTTTCATTTTGGGTTGCAACTTTTGATCCAAGGATCATCTCTCTTACCTATGAACGGTAAACAACTGCCATAACTGATAGAAAAACTGCTGAAATGACTTTCAAACATGGTTTTTAACACAATCCAAGGTCTATATATATGAGATCTTGCTATCTTCATCATATACAACATTCTTGCAAAATTCTATTGAAATTTCAGCAATCTTTCTACCATTCTCTCCTTTATCTTTCTCTTCTAAATCAAGTTCATTCTTCTTCTCCTAGAGCAAAGGAAAAGAAGACAGCCGTTATATCTTGGGAAGCATTAGTCTTGTTGTCTACCTTGCTCGTTGGTAGAGACTAAATTGCTTTAAGGACAGAGTCATCTTGAGACTCGTCTCGGCTTTTGTCTGATCATCTTTCTTGCTTGTTTGCTACAATTTCCTAACAATAGGTCTACTAATTCCAAATTGAAATTTTTCCTCACCCCCCCCCCCCAGTTCCACCGTCCCCTTCCCCTCTCAAACATACTTCCAACTTAAATAATTTCATGAAGAAAGGAAACCCGCCTAAATACTTGGCAAAATATATAAAAATTTCTTCAACTCTCATGCATATCTTCTTAGTTAGTGGCTTAAAATTGGAGTAACACACTACCCACCAAAACCGTACCACCCCCCCCCCCCCACCTCTAGCCGTATTTCATCATCATCTTAATAAGAAGATTACTACACACAAGCATCAATGATTAAACACTTGAAGATTTTCATCACTACTACTACTCAAAACACCATAAAAGTCAGCCCTCATACCCAAAAATAGCCTATCAACATTCCTACAACAACATCTCAACATTCTAACACATTTCTAAGTAGAATAAAAAGGAGGATACTTGCCCGGATGACTTCGTTCTTGGTGGGTTCTTGAGAATAGGCCTTGATAAACCATAATTAAATCGTTTGTTAGTCAACAACAGTCAACGGTTCAACTCCCGTGGCTCAGCACTCAAGTACTGCAGTTCAGCAGTTCAGCGCCCAAGCATTGCTGTTCAGCCTTGGCTGTACTTCGGCGGGGCAGCATGACACCCTTTATACTTCTATGCCAAGGCTTGCTCCTCGGCACCAACTTCAGCTTACGTCCAAGTGCCGCACTTCAGACCACCTCAGCTGGATCTAACTATGCACTTACGCCAGGCCTAATCCTACACTTCGGCCAGGCTTGGCCTAATCCTACACTTCGGACAGGCTTAGTTGGGCACTTCAGCAAAGGAATCAAGCGCAATGTTAAATCGAGGAATCATCAGGCAGAAGTATAGTTCGAATATAATGATTATAGCTGGTTATTTAGTCTGAACACGCCAAAGTCATTCCAGCAGGCCTATTAGTCACATCAGCCGGTCTACAAGTCACATCAGCAGACCTACGATGTCTTAGGCTTTCTGCCCAAGCAAAACTCATCTGCCATCAGAGGCTAAAGGCGGGAAAAAGTTAATAAAAGCAGATCAATTGAGACAAAGAAGGGGATCCGGAATTCAAACATTCATATCCTGAAGCAAATTCATACACTTTGCTCCTCAGTTCATACTGTGAGAAACTCTAAACTCACCATTTAAATTATAATCTCAGCAAGATATGGCCCAAACTGACTTGAGCGTCGGAGGGTTTTTCCCAGGGCCAACCCCACGGGACCTCTGATCTGTGCTTTCTTGTGTAGGATATTTTAGAGGTTATTCCAGCTACAACTTTCAATCCAGTTAACAACTCTTCAAGTTAACTGACGAAGCTAATTTGAGGTCATCTAGACCCTTGGTGAAGATCCGGCTTAATCATTTGGCGCTAGAAGGAGGGCCCCCTTAGTCCCTTAACCCAGAAAACAGCTACTCAAAGCTTTTCTAATTACCTTAGCAAGCTATCGAGAGAAAGATGAATAAAAAAGATGGACAAGGGTCCAAGCGACCTACGACACCTATGAGGAGCCAAAGGTCTTCTCAACAGCAAACTGAACAGTGTTCTACGGAGCCGGGAGAATCCTCAACTCCCACCATTGCCTTCACATATGAAGAGCATATTCGAGCCATACGCTATGTGGCTCAAAACCCAGGTGTATTCCTAGCTGTAGTGAGGGAAATGAAGGGGAAGGCCTCTGCAGCAAAGTCCAGTGGGTCTCATTCCAGTAACTCTCACCCACAGGAACACCTGGAGTACTCTCCCACTCGGCCTGGTTATTACCCCAGGCATCAGGCCGAATTTATGGCCGAGGCAAGACGTCCAGAACAAAAGTCTAGCCACCAGAGCTTAAAATGTACTCAGAAAGCTTCTTTGCCATTCAAACATGGCAGAAAAATTGACAATAAAGGCAAAGCACCGCTGCAGGAAAGGTGCTCTGTCAAGATTCGGTTAGGAGGCCGAGGAAAGGAAAAGAACTCTCTACTGGCTTCAAAAGCCCATATCCTTTCCTACATGAGGAAAAAGTCTTTGGCAAAGGAACCTCAGCCCCTGGCTGGACCGATCCACAAAAGAGATCGTCGACTGTACTGCCTTTATCATCATGATATTGGGCATGATACAGAAGACTGTAGGCAGCTTGGACAGGAGATTGGACGTCTCATCGATCTTGGTCATCTACAGCGTTTCTATAATCCGAGGTCTAGACTTCACAACAGGCTGGACTTTGGTAAACCCCCTTTGGATGAGAGTTGTAAACCTGGACCACGACATGGGTTGCCAAGTGATGGGGATTCAGATTCTGATGATAAGGGGTTACAGGTTCTTGGATGTACAAGGCTGTCTTAACAACAAAAGTCCGTGATTCGTTCGAATCAGGGTTTATTTCCTCTTGTGCTCATCCGGTGTCTTTTGGCTCAGTCTTATATTATCAAAGGATCGATCTCTTATGTTCAGCCGAGTATTCTTATTTGGCATTCAAACAGGAAAGTTAAGTCACCATATGGTGCATGAAGCAATAATTTATGCCTATCTATAACCCGCAACGAAAGTGGGGGCATACCTCAGCAGGTCTGAGAGGTTGAGCAGGTCTCAACAATGGGACAGGTTTTCCTACATCTTTTACTCAGCAGGACTGAGAGGTTGAGCAGGTCTCAACAATGGGACAGGTTTCCCTATATTTCACCTCAGCAGGTCTGAGAGGTTGAGCAGGTCTTAACAATGGGACATGTTTCCCTATATCTTTTACCTCAGCAGGACTGAGAGGTTGAGCAGGTCTCAACAATGGGACAGATTTCCCTATAATTCACCTCAGCAGGACTGAGAGGTTGAGCAGGTCTCAACAATGGGACAGATTTCCCTATAATTCACCTCAGCAGGACTGAGAGGTTGAGCAGGTCTCAACAATGGGACATGTTTCCCTATATTTCACCTCAGCGGGTCTGAGAGGTTGAGCAGGTCTCAACAATGGGACAGGTTTCCCTATATCTTTTACCTCAGCAGGACTGAGAGATTGAGCAGGTCTCAACAACGGGACATGTTTCCCTATATTTCACCTCAGCAGGCCTGAGAGGTTGAGCAGGTCTCAACAATGGGACATGTTTCCCTATATCTTTTACTCAGCAGGACAGGGACAGGTTTCCCTATATCTTTTACCTCAGCAGGACGGAGAGGTTGAGCAGGTCTCAACAATGGGACAGGTTTCCCTATATCTTTTACCTCAGCAGGATTGAGAATTTGAGCAGGTCTCAACAATGGGACAAGTTTCCCTATATTCTAACTCAGCAAGACTGAGAGGGTGGAGCAAAACTCAACAATGGGACAAGTTTCCCTATATTCTAACTCAGCAAGACTGAGAGGGTGGAGCAAAACTCAACAATGGGACAAGTTTCCCTATATTCCAACTTAGCAAGACTGAGAGGGTTGAAGAAAATTAGGATATAGGTTTCCCTATATCTTAAAATTCGTTAAGGCACAGCAGAGCTGCAGTTTGGTTTGATAGCCTTAAATTTTCGGCAGAGCCAAGGATGAAAGCTGAAGCCTAACACTTGAGCGAAGAGCCAACGTAAAAAATTAAAAAACTCTTTTGACAGAGCCGAAGAAAAATACTTGCAAACTATAATAATAGAGCAAGAAAAGTTTTCAAGTCTGAAGACAAATGCATCAACTATGGAAATACAACAAGTAAAGCTGTACATACAGAAAGCAAAGCCAAGAAAATTGAAACAAGCTGAAGAGCACAAGTTGAACAAAGTTGGATTTTCATTAAAAGAATATCTATTACAACTACAGAAGTTACAAGAAAAAATCCTATTCTACTTTACAACATCCTCATCCTCCCTAAGATCAGCCCCACTTTGAAATTGGGCAATCTGGTTTTCAAGCAAATTGCTATCTTCGGGGTTATAAAGTTCAGCTATCTGAGGATGATCCTTGTCCAGGCTGGGGCAGACCTCAGAACAAGCATCAATTGCCCAAGTCTGTCCAACAGCAATTGCAGAGCCTTGAATCTTCAAGAAATTTCCAGTAAAGAACTCAGATTGTCTGAACTCAGCAACGTCATTCTTCTTTATCTCCTCAGCCTGAAGTTCGAATTGTTGAAGGAGATCAGCCTTGCTTTTCTTTTCTGCCTCCAATTGTTGGTTCAGTTCGGCCTTGCTGTTGGACGATTCTTGATCAAATGTGCTAAGTTCCTTTTGGTAGAACTCCAGCTCAGCTTGGGCTTTGGAAGAAACCAACTCAGCATTAGCCAGTGCATCCTTCAGCTCTATCACTTGGGACTTTGCAGCAGCTAGCTTGATGTCAGAATCTTGTTTCCCAGCTTGAAGTCTGGAATTCTCGTCCATAAGTGAGGTTAGTTTGAAATCTGAGTCTTGTTTTACCACCTGAAGCCTGGAATTGTCTTCAGTAAGCGTGGCAACTTGAGACTTCAAATTGTTCACTTCAGCCTCCAGCCTGGTCAATTTCGTGCTGTTGGGTTTTGCCACTTCAGCTAACCCGTCATAATCATTTCTGAGATTGACATTGATCTCAAAGAGTTGGGAGAATTTGACACGCAGCTCTTCAGCTCGTTTGAGGATGTTGTATTCTTGGGCCCGGTACTGCAGAAGTCAGACTGGTTAGAAAAACATAAGGGATCAAGTTAAAACATTGGAAAATATGGGAAAATCTTACCATGGCCATGTTTCTTGCAAATGAATTCATGGCATCATCCCAGCCCAGACTGTCAATCCCTAGGAAGTATTGACAATTCAATCAATTTCCTAGCTACTCCAGGATCTGCAGCAGTGTTAGAAAGGGAGAACTACAGCGTCCTCATACCCCGGCAATTTCGGGAAGAAGGCTCCTCCTCCGATGTGTTCACCCCGGGAGCCTCTCCTATAGATGCACTCCTTCCAGAAGGATCTCCTTTAGGTGTGCTCCTTCCAGAAGAATCTCCTTCAGGTGCATTCCTTTCAGAAGGATCTCCCACCGATGCGTTCACCCCGGAAGGTTCTTCCTCAGAGGCATTTACCCCGGAATTCTCTCCTAAAAGATCAAAGGAGGGCAAGGCCTCATCAGAAACCCACCTTGGTGGGAGCACAGTCCCCTCTTCAGCAGTAGGAGAGGAAGGAATTATAATGGGGGCTTCAATTCCCCCACTCCCGTCATTTGGTTGAGCCAAGGCAGAAACTTGGGCATCAGTTTGAACGGGATTATCAGAAGTTCCAACTAAAAGTAAAAAGTTCAAATGATTAAATGGAAATCAGATACATTCAAGACTAATGCAGGGCAAAAATTTTACCTGGAATTATCTGCACTTCGGACGAAGAGCTAGCAGAAGCCTGTTCCGAAGAAGAGGGTTGGCTTTCTGTCCATTTTCTCTTCTTAGGAACCAAGTTCTTCAACCTTTCAAGAGTGCCAGACACCATGATTCCTACAAAATTAGAAGAACAAAACAGTCAAAGCTCAGACAAAGCACTAGAACGAGTCAAGGACCACCAAAATAGTGCTATATACCCCGAACTATCCTCAAAGCAATGGGAATGAAAGGTCGAAAGTTTGTTTCTGGCCACAAATGTTCCAGGTCAGCAACCCCTAAATGTGCCTATCAACTTTCTTCCAATCTACGGCCAAGGGCAAGTGTAGCAATTGGGAGGCTTCATTGCGAAATTGCTCACTTGACCTCCTGTTATTTGCACTACCAGTATTCCAAAGGATCCCTTCAGGTAATCCTATACTCTTAACAAAAAAGAAATGCACCATCCAATCTTTGGTAGAGGAAGGAAGGTTTATGACAAAGAACCTTCCACTATTTTGAGGTCTCCTATCGAAACAGTACCAACGACCCTCCTGTTTACACACAAATATTTCTAAAGACTGCAAGTGAGAAGTTTTTCTCAGCTGCTCTTAGATAGAGCAAGTAACTAAGAATAACCCTCAGTCTATTAGGCGTTATTTGGGGAAGCCTAAGTTTATAAGAGAACATGATTTGGAGTAAGGGAGCCGGAATGGGAAGATTGAAACCAGACCTAAAATATTCCTCATAAACTGCCTCGTACCCAGCTGGGGGATCATAAGCAGTTTGATGAGGAAGGGGAAGAATAGGGGCAAAAGTGCTCCTGTCAACATTATAATGCTGACATAATTCAGAGAGGTCGGTGGCTTTCAAGGTGCACATTGAGTTTTGCACCAAAAGAGGGCACCATGGATTCTGAGGTAAAAGAAGAAGAAATAATGGAAGCCATGAGTAAGATAAAGAAAAGCTTACAAAAGATTGAAGACTTAAGTTGAAAAGAGCTGGAATAAGGTCGGAGGGAAGCTTCGAAGACAAAGAAGAAGAACAGTGCAGCAAAATAAGCAAACGAGTGGAATAAAGGAAGAGAAAAGAGGGAATTGGGGCAATTGTCCCTATTTATAAGTGAGAAAAAACGAAAGGTCACGATTTTTCGTCTGAAAATTCGAAAAGGCAATGGCTAAAGCATTTTTTTCCCCTCGGGAGCTGGAACCGCCGAAAAGATAATGATGAGGTGTTGGAATTAATGCTTACATTAAAAGTGGGAGTTACGACGCAAATCAAAGGATAACTGTTCAGTTAAAGAGGACACGTCATAGACTCATTAGAAAAAAATTGTCTGCCTTCGCAGTTCAGCTCAGCCACACTAAATCTGGGGGCAAATGATAAACCATAATTAAATCGTTTGTTAGTCAACAACAGTCAACGGTTCAACTCCCGTGGCTCAGCACTCAAGTACTGCAGTTCAGCAGTTCAGCGCCCAAACATTGCTGTTCAGCCTTGGCTGCACTTCGGTGGGGCAGCATGACACCCTTTATACTTCTATGTCAAGGGTTGCTCCTCGGCACCAACTTCATCTTACGTCCAAGTGCCGCACTTCAGACCACCTCAGCTGGATCTAACTATGCACTTAAGCCAGGCCTAATCCTACACTTCAGCCAGACTTGGCCTAATCCTACACTTCGGACAGACTTAGTTGGGCACTTCAGCAAAGGATTCAAGTGCAATGTTACATCGAGGAACCATCAGGCAGAAGTACAGTTCGAATATAATGATTATAGCTGGTTATTTAGTCTGAACACGCCAAAGTCATTCCAGCAGGCCTATTAGTCACATCAGCCGGTCTACTAGTCACATCAGCAGACCTACGATGTCTTAGGCTTTCTGCCCCAAGCAAACATCTCATCCGCCATCAGAGGCTAAAGGCGGGAAAAAGTTAATAAAAGCAGATCAATTGAGACAAAGAAGGGGATCCGGAATTCAAAACATCCTCAGCTCATACTGTGAGAAACTCTAACTCACCATTTAAATTATAATCTCAGCGAGATATGGCCCAAACTAACTTGAGCGTCAAAGGGTTTTTCCCGGGGCCAACCCCCCAGGACCTCTGATCTGTGCTTTCTTGTGCAGGATATTTTAGAGGTTATTCCAGCTACAACTTTCAATCCAGTTAACAACTCTTCAAGTTAACTGACGAAGCTAATTTGAGGTCATCTAGACCCTTGGTGAAGATCCGGCTTCATCAGGCCTAATTCCTTCTTTATTAGGCTTGAATCGGTCCTCCTTGACTTCCTTGAGATAACATCTAGTTTTCTCCTTGTTTCTCCTTGGCTGTGGGTTGAAGAGGGTGTAGGAGAGGGAAAGCTTGCTTCTTGGGCTAGTAGATAGCTTGGTAAGATGATTTGAAGGCAAACCTTAGGGTTTATGGTTTCTGTTACAGGTGCGAGACCTTCTCTTGAATTCTCAAAACTTTTGTCTCTTTATCCTTGCAGGGGCAGAGAACCCGCTGCTGTCTCAGCTGTGCTACCGGAGGCTATGGGGAAGTCAGAATAGGAGAGCACTCATCTTGGGATGGGCTTACTACTACCTAATTAAAGAAAAAGAATGTTATTTAGTTGAGTAGGCTAGGCGTGGAGAGCTTTTTGCGGGAAAACATGCAAGTACAGTTTGGGGGGGAGGCGGGCGTCGACTTTCTTTAAACATTTCTAGTACCAACTAATTCATTCGGGTGAGACATCTTACGATGTCATGATGCGCCCATTCTTATGGCCATTCCTTTAATACTTCTGGCTCTCGGGAGTCTATTTGAGGTATAACTCTTCGATTAGAACGTTCTATATCTCGTGACACACGGAGTGTGGCATTTTGATCCTGTAGAATTTGACTCATTTCTGAGGGGTACAAAATAAATCAGATGTCTTTTTCGATCAAACGTACTATGTAAAATCTTTGGTTTTCCTCTTCCTCTATCCCATAGGTCTAGTGTTTAAATCAATAGAGAATCCTTTCTTTGACTCCCGACTCTGATCGAAATAGAGGAAATCTTTGGTTTTCCTCTATCCCATAGGTCCAGTGTTTGAATCTTTGGTTTTCTGTCTCGGCTGTGCTACCAAAGGCTCTGGAAAAGTCGGAATAGCTATCAGGGCCTTTGTATACTTTCTCATTGTAAAAATTATTGTAAAAGAAAGAAATTAAAATAAAGAGAGTGATGGGTGGGATTCGAGTGAGTGAGTGAAATGAGAAGGGAAGAGATGCAACGCTTCATATTGAAAAGAATGCAAGTGGATATTGAATCAACTGAAAGATACATATATAGTTTTAGGCTAAGAAAAGAAACTTTAATCGAAGTAGAGTGGGCAAAACTGCTTATACCACTCACTAGTCATTAGAGGCTCACTTCGTTCCATCCTTTGGTTTTATCTTTAAGTGGAGACCAGATCAATAGCAATACGGAAATCCATATAAGAATGCTTTGATCATGTTCCCGAGTTGCAGAGAACAATCTGAATTGAGACAATCTTTCCAGATTCGCTCAGCTTTACAGCCTTGCTTCACATTGTAATTGCCATTGTAGCACGTGTGTGGCCCAGCCCATAAGGCAATGCGGTTGCTGAAAAAGAGTCTTTCTCTTTTTTTTTCCTTTACTCTAAATTCAAATGGACTTTCAATTATTCATCCGCCTCTACTAAGCAAGTGAAGAGGGCCGGTGCGTGGCAAAGGGGATGTTCCATCAAGCCATTTTTCACCTCAACTCCTTAAATAGGAACTTCTTTATTTTTGATCACTTTATTAATCATTATATTCAATAGTTATTTTATTTTTATTTAGTTAAAATTTAGTTAAAATTCAGAAGCTGTGGACTTCCAATGGTTTCAATTCATAACATAATAAGGCTAATTTTTTCAACACTTGAGACCAAAGAAAAAGTAGGAGCTTAAATCGTGTCGATGACATTCGTTTAACCAGATCTACTAACATCAAACGTAGGTAGTTTTAGCCTAAGCAAGCTCCATACTTGGAGCGAGTAGGGAGGCAAGAAAAGATAGGGTAAAAAAAGAAAAAATGAAACAAAACAAATAGGCTAGACATAAATCCAAAGAGCAAGGAGTGAGTGTAAGACCTCCTCGCTCGTTCCTACTCCACTTGCTTCCTTTTTCATCCTCTTACTACTCTTGATGTTGATTCAGTCTTCACTTGCTCCTTTTCGTCTAGTTCACTCTACTTCGATTAAAGTTCGTAGCTGCTCATGGTTATTTTGGCCGATTGATCTTCAAAACCTGGACAATTAGACATCCAATCCGTAATCGCAACGACCCAATTGTAAGAGCGGAACTCTACCAACTGAGCTTTGGTTGAATCAAAGGGAGATCCGTACTTAGCCACCAGTAGTCGTACCCAGTCTGGTTCCTGGCGCACTTTTGCTCTGCTTGGATTGGCATGGCTGTCCCTCTTTGCTGGTTGAGGCTCGGCCTTTGGCCTCTTTCTCCAGTTCAGGGACAGAGGTCCTACAGTAGGTAACAACATGCGCAAGCAACTTTACTGGATGGAGATACGCGAAGAGAAAGAAGATATTTGATCTTCAATTCATAAAGGACTTTTTTTCATATAATAGGGGAAAAGATCTTCTTACAGTACATATCCACTTCCGGAGAGGTCCATGCCAATGGTTGTATCATTAAATATTTTTTTTGGTACGAGGCACTTATCATGAATCCAATAATTTCTGTCGCGGTAAGGGGTTTATCGAGACTTTCTGATTACCTTATACTACTAATCTAGTGTTTGATGACTGGACGATCCTAGCAAGCTAGTTTTATCTCTCGAATTAGGGACTCGTCCGCTCACTGGAACTAAAGAGAAGAAGGGGACTTATGCACTTTACTCGCTAGGGGATGGGATACATTCACTTGCATTCCTAGTAGCACTACAAAAAGCCTACTTCCCTCGTGGAGTAGGAATCTATTCACCACTCTGGTTTTGAGTTAACTATTAGGAGATGTTCCAGCATCTTTTCCAGAAATATTAGGTGTTAAGGTGTGGATTTCTTATAGTAAGAAAAAGGGGGGCAATGAGTCTAATGACTATTATAGTAGACTTTAAGTCAAAAGGTACCAAAGAAATAGGTAAAGAAAAGGAATAATAGATCTGATACCAATACAGACTACCTATTTCAATTGTTTTGCTTTCTTAAATTTCAAACCTATACAAGGGTTCAAGTTTCGATCGATATTTGCGGAGTTGATTATCTCTCTCAAAAACAAAGATGTGAAGTAGTCTATAATTTACTATGTACTCTGTATAACTCACACATTCGTGTACAAACCAATGCAGACGAAGTAACACGAATATCTCCGGTAGTCAATCTATTTCCATCAGCCGGCTAGTGGGAGCGCGACGTTTGGGATATGTTTGGTGTTTCTTTCATCAATCATTTTTATATTAATTATAATTACAATATCTTTACCTTTATCTGGTAATGCATTGCAGAACAGATTTTTGAATTACACCAAATCTATTTGGATATCGTTTATTGTGGCATGAGCAATAGCTACTTTGTTGACATTCTGGGTAATATGGCCATCTTATATCATAGTTTTTTTATTTTATAGTATATAGAAAATGTGCAGTGAAGGTGCTTGTAAATCACTAGGCAGCCGTACTTAACTCGGCCCAAGCAATGCCCAAAGACTTCCAGGCCTTTCTTGGTCGGGCCAACTCAACCAGCGATTTCTGACAAGTCTTTCTTATTTTTTAGAGGAAGAAGCAGAACTACAAGAAAACGAACTTTATCTTTATGGATAACCAATTTTTTTAAATATAGCTGGAAGACTTTACCAAAGAAATGCTAAAAAAAAGGTGGAATCATTTAAGCCACAAAGAGGCCTGAGACATGGAGATCCACTATGACTTACCTCTTTGTCTTATACATGGAAGTGCTGCACAACAAGAATAATACTTTTTTTTACTCCATTTAAAAACCTCAATTCAATAAAGCACCCGATAAAAAGACAGAAATGGGGCCGGGAAAACAATGTTGAGAAAAAGAGTTTGAGTGATTCACAAAAATGTATGATTTAAATAACGTGTGCTAAAGAAATGCATGACACGATTTATGACTTGACACGTTTTTGCGACAAACTTGCCTTATTACTTTATATATATTGTTGTCGTACTAACAAGCCATGAAGCTTTAAAGCTTACATCAAATGACAAACATTTGTGTGTTTGAACTATTTTCAGGTGCCACCATTAATGAATTAAACTAGTTCATTAAGGAAGCACCTAGTTAAATGAACTAAGTAGTTCATTAAATGGAGAAATATTTGGAGAATGCATGAAGGCAACAAACATGGAAATAGAAAGTCTCATCTCCTCATTAAATCACATGTTTTATATATTTATCTATATATATTCAGATTTTTTTAAAAAAGGCACAATACATATATTCCAACGTACTACCGACATGTTATATATTACGAACGTACATCAACGTCACACCACTATACTTACCTCATATTTATGAGTATATTCATGTCTTTGATATAAGTCATGGTGATGACAATATTATTACGATACGTTACAAGGTTGTAAACCAAAGATTATCGTATCAGATGACTATCGAAACTTCGCCAACATGTCACGTACTTGCCATATATAGATGGCCAGCCCCTACACTTCAAAAATGGCCACAAATTTCGTGGCTAACATGGTACACTCAGCCATAAAATCATTCCATGTTGGCACACATAAATCACCCCCAATTAAGGACAAATTGTGGAGATTCCAAATTCACATTTTAAGCACATGTGGGCGCCCATTTTGA
>AP025069.1:26322766-26464116 GCA_036186865.1 Eustoma russellianum | reverse complement strand
TTATTTTATGTATATTATGTGTGACATAATATATATAACATGTGCAAAAAGTTAGAAACGCTTGGGGTAACAACAAGAAAGAAGTTCGTACATAAAGAGACGTGGTGGTGGAACGAGGATGTGCAACAAAAAATAAAAGACAAACAAAAGATTTTTAGAGAGCTGTTAAGATGCACCAATAAAGAAGAAAAAGCACGATTGAAGGATAATTACAAAATCGCCAGGAAGGAGGCGAAGAAGGCAGTGACAGAGGCAAAGACTGTAGCTTATAAAAGGATGTATGAGAGACTAGAAACAAAAGAAGGGGAACATGATATGTTCAAGATTGCCAAAGCTAGGGATCGAAAGAGGCAGGACCTAGGAGGCAGGAAGTTCATAAAAGGAGAAGATGGACATGTGTTAGTCAAAGCATAAGACGTCAAGTTGAAATGGCAAACATACTTTCACAATCTTTTCAACAGCAGTAGTGCCGACTACGAGACGAGAAAGAAAGCACCACACACCAACAACGATAACATAATAACTTGACTGTCAATCACACAAGGAGAGGTGATGGGAGCACTGGAGAAGATGGGAAGAGTTAAAGCGGTCGGCCTAGATAACATACCCATTGAGGCGTGGAAGTATTTAGGAGAGGAAGAGATCCAATGGCTAACTACTCTGTTCAACCGTATTTACAAAACAGGAAAGATGCCAGATGAGTGGAGAAAGAGTGTCGTGGTCCCCCTATATAAGAACAAAGGAGACGCACAGTGTTGTGAGAACTATAGAGGGATTAAGTTGCTAAGCCATACCATGAAGTTATGGGAGAGAATAATCGACACTCGAATTGGAGAGAAACTCAGGTTACGGTGAACCAATTTGGTTTTATGCCAGGAAGGTCAACTACGAAAGCAATACACATTCTCAGGAGATTAATGGAGAAGTATAGGGAGAAGAAGCGTGATTTACATATGGTTTTCATCGATCTTGAAAAAGCTATGATAGTGTGCCGCGTAGCCTGATATGGGATAGTCTGGAGGCAAGAGGGATCCCTATGAAGTATATAAACATAATTAGAGATATGTATGCTAGGACAAAAACAACCGTTCGTACAGCTGTGGGGAATACAGACTTCTTTCCGGTGGAGATCGGTCTCCATCAAGGGTCTGCGTTGAGCCCATTTCTTTTTGCAGTTGTCCTTGACGAGTTGTCAAAGCAGATACAAGAGGCAGTTCCGTGGTGTATGCTTTTTGCTAACAATATTGTATTAGTCGCATAAAGTAGACATACCCTGAGTATGAGAGTAGAGCAGTGGAGAGGTGTTTTAAAGAGAAAAGGCTTAAGGATTAGCCGTTCTAAGACCGAGTATCTGCACTACGACTTCAGCGGCGTAGCAGACAGTGAGGATAGCTAGCTCACCATCGACGGTCAAGTGGTACCACAGGTAAGTAAGTTTAAGTACCTAGGATCATTTGTGCAGTAGAATGGCGACATAGAGAATGATGTAGCACATCGAGTTCAAGCAGGCTGGTGTAGATGGAGGGCGGCCTCAGGGGTGCTGTGTGACAAAAATTTCCCAACTAATTGAAGGGAAAATTTATAGGTGGCAGTGCGACCGGCAATGCTATATGGGACAGACTGCTGGGCCATCAAGGGGGTCACAA
The DNA here is from genome assembly GCA_036186865.1 of Eustoma russellianum. Lineage (NCBI taxonomy): Eukaryota > Viridiplantae > Streptophyta > Magnoliopsida > Gentianales > Gentianaceae > Eustoma > Eustoma russellianum. The sequence goes on along the minus strand of AP025069.1, from coordinate 26,462,470 downwards.
TTACAGAAGATGGAAGTGGCAGAGATGAAAATGTTAAGATGGATGTGTGGGCATACAAGGCTAGACCGGATCAGAAATGAGGTGTTTCGAGAAAGGTTAGGCGTGGCTAGTATAGCCGATAAGATAAGAGAGGGAAGATTGAGATGGTTTGGGCATGTCAAACGGATACAGACAACGGCGTCGGTCAGAGCAATTGAAAGCCTCATTGTAGAGGGAAACAGGAGTAAAGGCAGGCCCAAACTGACTTGGGATGTGCAAATAAGGCACGACTTAATAGATTTGCACCTCTCTGAGGATATGGTCCAGGATAGGAGTTCATGGAGACATAAGATTAAGGTTAACGAGGTATAAGGCTATATATGGACACTTTAGAGTATATTTAGGAACATAGATAGGGGTAGACACTATCTACGCTTTAGGTTGACTTTCCACTTGGTGGCGTATTTATACCGTTGTTCTACATTACATGTACATATATACGTGATGTGTATTTTAATATCGAAAGACTTTTCTTTGTATTTCTTGAATTTACTCACAACACACTAGCACAACATATCGCTATTATCATGTCATTTATGCAGGTAGAGCCGGGGGTCTCACTGGAAGCAGACTCTCTATCCCCTTGGGATAGAGGTATTGTCTGCCTGCCACTTACCCTCCCCAGACCCTAACGATAGTTTTTGCTGTCGTTGGGATATACTGGGCCCGGATGATGATGATTGATGATGTGCAAAAGTTGGAAAATAGGAGAAAAATCGCGTAATCGACAAAAGTCGAAAATTCGGTTTTCTACGAATACACACATGGAACGTTTTTCGCATGATAGTAACATGTATCTAGACACTTTTTACATATTCAATACATAATTAAGTGTTCTAGAATATTCAAATTAGGGCTGATTGGAATATACCATATGTATATAATTATTGTGCACTATTTTAAAAAGCTTACAAAAATAAATTCAGCACATGTTGGAGACTATGTACACGCCTAATGCAGCCTTGGTGGATCTTATGTGGAGCTTAGTTGGCATCTCAATTGGTATAGAATAAGACACACAAGGTTAGTGACATAATGGAGGAAGCTACACAAGGTAATATTTCAAACTTTGTTACAAATGTAATACATGCTGAAAATTCAGCATGTGTGAATGGATATGGCCGATTTTTATGCTCTTAATTGTGATAAATTTGCTTCTCAATATTCAAGAGATTGATGTGTAGTAATATGGCAACATTTCAAAGTCTTGAGATGATTTAGCACATGCTGAAAATTTCAGCATGTGAGACTATGTGAGTGGCGATTTTATGGTCTTTATGATGACCAATTTGATTCCCAAATTAGTAGAGATTGATTGAATGCTATTTGAAAAATTTTTTAATACTATTTTGGCACATGTTTTGAATGATATTCTCAGATTTTTACAGTCATCAAGTGATGACAAATCTCATCCAATCAAGGAGTGCCAAGTAAGCAAGGCCAAGACAATCATCCAATCAAGTTGTGCCAAGTAAGCAAGTTGATGTTGCATCTATGCAATGCATTCTTCCAAGGACTTAAAAGAGAATTCTCAAGGTGAAGAAAACCCTTGAGGGGGGGGCCAACTTGATTAAAAGGAGAATAGATGTAGCAAACAAAAGCAAAACAATTCTCATATTCTCTCAAGTGCAAAAAGTGTCTTCTACTTTCTCCTTCTACCTTTCTTTCTTCTTCTCTCTCAAGCATATTGTTCTTATATTCAAATATATTGAATAGGATTTGTATAGACCACCATACATACTCATTGTTGTAAAAAGTTGATCAAGGTGTGATCAATCCTTCATTTATTCGGTGGTGGTGTTCGTGAAAGGTGTGATTGCTTGCAACGTTTGTGTAAAGGGTTGGAGTTAGTGTGTAACTCCAGCAACCCTTGTGGTAAGGTGTTATTTTATTTAGTGATAACCGAGGAAGGTGTCCTCGAAGACTGGAGTAGGTTGATTTAACCGAACCAATATAAAATTCCTTGTGTTTTTTACTTTACTGCACAGTACTTTCAGTTTCCATCACTTTGCATCTATTTCGTCGCAATCTTAAAAATAGTAAACAAATTTCAAAAATTGTAAAATTTTTCAAAAACATAGCCAAACCTCTTAAGTTTCATTTGGCACAAGTTTCAACCCATTTGGACAAGTATAAGTCATTCAAAGGTTAATAGTTCTGAGACTAGTGCAATCTGATTTTCAGACTTGCAAAGGTTGAGAACTTGAACGTATTTGACATACTTTCCAAAGGAATTTTTCAAAACTGTTTCAACCCATTTAAATAAATATAATAAGGGTATTGTCATTAAATTTTCAGACCAGGCAGATTTGCGCAATCTGACCACAAATGATTTTTCAAAGGGTTAGAGGTTGAATTTTGATCTGAAATTTTTAGGAGATACTCGAAATATCTGAGAGTAGAATCTCTAATTCCAGAATTTTTGAAGATCTGTAACCTAGTTTTTCAAACGTTTCAAATAAGGATCTGAAAAAGAAACTCTTTTCAGGAGTTGGGTTTTTAGGTTAAAATATTTTAAAAACCAAATTTTCCGCACCCACTATTCAACCCCTTCTGGTGGTGCCTTACAGGTCCTACAGACAGCCCACCAATGAAACTTGCTTTGCTCTCGCTCCACTTGTTACCTTTCTCTTTCAAAGGAATATTACATTTTGGACTGTAAATATATATGTGTGTGTGTGTGTCTATATATATATATATATATATATATATATATATTCTTTCATTTATATTGTGAGACAAAAGTATATCTAAACCAGTTGCCGGAGGTTATTTGATTAGTGACACAATGTTTATTAAAAAAAAATAAGGAAAGAATTACATGGGCCCTTGATTGTTTAAAGTTATATATATATATATATATATATATATATATATATAATATATATTCCTTTCATTTATATTGTGAGACAAAAGTATATCTAAACCAGTTGCCGGAGGGTTATTTGATTAGTGACACAATGTTTATAAAAAAATAAGGAAAGAATTACATGGGCCCTTGATTGTGTAAAGTGCACATTTCAACTCCTGCACTAAGAATCTGGCGGTTTCTAAAGATAAAAGCTTTTAAATTTTATATTAAATAAGAATAAATGTTTCCTATTTTTAATTCAGTCAAATATACTTTTTTCATATGGAGAAAATCTCACTTATTAGCCTAAGGTTTGGCTCATTACTCAGTTAGCAGCCTAACGTTGATATTCTTACTCACTCATAACGCTTCGACCACCCGGTCCACCCCGCGTCCCCTCCCCCACCCCCTCCTCTCGCGAATTTTTTTTAAATTTTTTCTAACTCACCCATAACGTCCCAACCACCCCCACGTCCCCTCCCCTACCCCTGCGCACACCCCCAAAAAAATTTTAAAATTTTTTCAACTAATCCACAAAGCTCCGACCATCCCCCGGCACCCCAAACAATCCAACCCCCAGCCCAAAACATTGTCATTTTCTTTTTGGACTGGGGGGTTGGATTGTTTCGGGTTCTGGGGAATGGTCGGAGCTTTGTGGGTGAGTTGAAAAAATTTTAAAATTTTTTTGGGGTGTGCGCGGGGGTGGGAGAGGGGACGCAGGGGTGGTTAGGATGTTATGGATGAGTTAGAAAAAATTTTAAAAAAACATTTTGCGAGAGGAGGGGGTGGGGGAGGGGACGCGGAGGTGGTCGGAGCATTATGAGTGAGTTAGAAAAAAATTTTAAAATTTTTTTTGGCCCGGGGGTGCGGGAGGGGTGGTGGTGTGGCGTGGGGGGTAGGTGGGTGGAGTGCTGGAGCGTTGTGGGTAATTTTTTATTATTTTTATCTTTTTTTCCTAATTTTTCGATTTTTAAAATGTTTTTAATTAATTTTTACAATTTTTTAGAATTTTTACAAATAATAACATTTTTTAGAAATGATTTTTTTTAAAAAAAAAAACCTGCTGTAGCAAGTCACCTTCCGGTGACTGGCTACAAGTGAGACATTTTGGCAAAAGAGTTGTTGTTAAGTGAGTTTCATCAACGTTAGGCTGCTAACTGAGTAATGGGCCAAACATTAGGCTAATAAGTGAGATTTTCTATTTTCATATGTAACATGATGAATAACAGAACGTCTTATTAAATTGTCTGTGATTATTGTCTTGTGAAATAACAGTTGGTCAATACAATACTTAACGCATTTTTTATTATAAGTCATCTAAAAACAACTACTATAAATAAAGTTACATACATTCGAATTCCATAAAGATAACATTGATTAAAGAAAAATAAATAAAAATTGTCCTCATCTCCATCTTACTCTACCACCACAGTACCGCCACCACCGTAGCCTCAAACCAACGCCGGTGGCCCACCAAATAGTTGCAAAACAAATATAACATTTCCCGTCTTGGTCAATTCGGTAACCCAGAAATTTTGGGTGGAGTTTCTACAGTTTGGGATGTTGGAAAATATAGGTCGATATGGTTATCAAACATGGAATATAACAGTTAGACAAATTCGTCCAAGAACACCGTTGTTATGCTAGGAAACACAAATTGAATCTGTAACAAAGAGTTCTAGAAAATGATGAATTTCATGAGACTTTGGTATAGAATCAATTGGAAAAACAACAAGAACAACAAGCCAAACCAGCCGAGACGTGACTAGATTGTCACTGTCCTTAAAGCAATTTTGCCTCTACCGGTGAGCAAGGTAGTCTTCAGACAAATGCTTCCCAGGATATAACGGCTTACTTCCTTTCTATTGCTCTTAGAGAGAAAGTATTGAACTTGTTTAGTAGAAGTGAATGATAGTGAAAGGTAGAAGAAGAATGCTGCAGAGTTTTCACAAGAATTGAAGAGTTTTTCATGTATATATTGAAGATAGCAAAGCCTACTATTTATAGGCTTTGAGACAAGTTCAAAAGACCCTTTTTCTGCAGATTTTTCCTCCATGGATCGGTTATGGACGTTCAATATGAAAGGAGATGTCATTTGGAGAAGAAGATGCAACTTTTGTGAACAGTCAGGTCACATTAGGCGCCTAATGTCACTTCGAACGACCCATTAGGCGCCTAATGTCACTTCGAACGACTGTACAAAATGACATCGAACGACTGTACAAAATGACATAGGAGCTTCATGTGACATCGAACGACCCATTAGGCTCCTAATGTCACTTCGAACGACTGTACAAAATGACATTAGGCGCTTCATGTGACATTGAACGACTGTACAAAATCACATTAGGCGCTTCATGTGACATTGAACGCCTACAAGGCGTTCGAAGTGTTCTGGAAGTATCCCCGAACACTTCGAACGCCACATGAGGCGCTTCAAGTGATCTGGAAGTGTTCCAGAACACTTCGAACGCCTACATTAAGCGCTTAAAGTGTTTGGAACACCCTCATTTCCTTCCATTGTTCATAAAACACTCCAAACTTCATCCAATCTCCTATCAAAAGGTTACATAACATTATACAAGGTTGGATCACAAGATTTAAAGTACTTTTAAGTACTTTTCCAACATGGGAAACTGAGGTTTGGTGGGGATAAATAAGAGGGCAGCATACCGCGCCGCCTCCATTTAACGACCTCCCCCACTGTTTTTTCCCCTTCCGCCACTATCTGGATTCCCCCCCCCCCGCCGGAATAAAAGCCTTAAATACTAAAAGAAAGACACTTACATCTAACAAGATTAAGTTAGTATCTAAAATTATATTCATTTTATCTCTATCTTTCTATGCATAACCGAAAAATGGAAAAGATCCTTTAAACGTCTTAGGATCCAAAAACGCATGATAAATACCGCAAAATCCAAAACTGCAGAAAAAAATTATGTGAAGTACTATAGATAAAGAATAAGAAAAGGTGTCTATAACTCCCCTTCTCCCCGGGTCCTATCCGCCAACATAGGGTAGCTAATGGAGAAGTAAAATTAGTCATTGTTCGTACATACACTTCTCTTACGAAATGAGTCACTTCAAATAGATTCATTGCTATGAGAAATGAGAAGAGAAATAAGGGATGGCGGTGGGGAGAGGTTACTGTGGGAGAGGGTGGAGTGGTGGGTCGTGGAGGTTGTGTGATTGTGATGTGGTGGTGGTGTTAGAGGATGGTGATGGTTTTAAAAAGAAAAAGGGTAAGAAGGTCATTTCATAAACAATCTAGTCATTTGACCGTAAATTTTTGTAGGAATTACGTTGTAAAAGCTTAAAGGGCCAAAATATTTTTTTTTTAAAAAAAAATACGTAAGAGACTAAAACGTTCTACTATAAATAGTTTAATGGCTTCTAAAAGTTTTTGCCTTAAAATATATTAGCTCATCATCCAAGAATAATCTTTATACATCAACAAATGAGTCAAACATTCTCGATGAAATAAATCAAAAATCTTTAACATCTTTCTACTATGCATGTGTTGTTACAAGTAATAGTTTATGAAATGGTTTGGTAACATATAACTTGTGTTTCACACACACACATATATGTATATAAAGACACACGCACACATATATATGCATGGGGAGGAAAAAATATAGTGGTTTTCATAAGAAAGTCCACTTTTATCACATTTTGGAGAAAACCTTGTAGAGAAAAAGGGGTTTGAGTGATTTTCAAATACATGATTTAAATGTGCACAAAAACGAGCATAAGATAAAACGTGCATAAGATATACATGTATGCATGATACTTTGCTATTACTTGCGTTATTTAGCTTATATATTATGTTGCCGTACTAACGAGCCATGAAGCGTTAAAGCTTACATCATATGCAAACATTTGTTGTGTTTATACTATTTTCAGGTGCCACTATTAATGAACTAAACTAGTTCATTAAGTGAAGTACTTAGTTTATTAAACTAAGTAGTTCATTAAAGGAAGCCACATTTGGAAAAGGCACAAAGGCAACAAGGCTAAGGAAGGAAAGTTTTCTCCTCCTCTCCTCTTTAATGATACACGCCTATATACATATATATTACATATATTTTCAGATTTTTTGAAAAAGGCACATACACATGTATTCCAACGTACTACCGACACGTTATATTTTACGTACGTACGTTAACGTCACACCACTATACTTAACTCATATTTATGAGTATATTCAGGTCTTATATCATATGATATAAGATATGGTGATGACAAATTAAATACGACACGATAAAAGGTTCTAAACCGAAAATTGTCGTATCGGGCGAATACCGAAACTTCGCCAACGTGTCACGTACTTGCCATAAATAAATGGCCAGCCCCTATACTTCAAAAATGGATGAAAATTTCGTGCACATGACAGAAAATTCAGCCAAAAATACTTTCCATGTTGGCACACACAAATCACCCCACATTAAGGCCAAAATGTGAAGATTCCAAGTTTAATTTTTGTCACATGTTAATGGTACCACTTTAGACCAGCCAAGTGCTGAGATTTAAAGTATATATTATATATTATGCATAACATAATATATATAGCATGTGCAAAAGTTGGAATTTAAATTAGAGAAAAATCGGGTAATCGATAAATATCGAAAATTCGGTTTTCTACGCACACAACACATGGAACGTTTTTGGTACATCATGTGACACGTATCTAGACACTTTTTGTATATGTTAAACATCTTAAAGTGTTCTAGAAAATTAAATTAAGGGCTGATTGGAATATAACATGTGTGTATTACTAAATGTGCACTATTTTACAATGTTAGCAAAAATAAATTTCAGCACATGTATATACATTATCTAACGCCACCTACAGCTGAGATGGAGCATATGTGGAGCATTGTTGGCATATTGATTGGTCAAGAATCAATCACACAAAGTTGGTGACTTAAAGAGAGAAGCTACAAAAAGGTAACAATTCAAATTTTGTCCCAATTGTGACACATGCTGAAAATTCAGCATGTGTGCTAATGATGGCCGAAATTTTCATCTTTATTGTGATATATTTCATCATCTTTTATTGTGAGATTGATTGGAAGAAGAAATAGAAATGATTTGAATATTATTTAAATCAATAAAGTGTGATATTCTACATATCACACATGCTGAAATTTTTCAGCATGTGTGAAGACTTGTGTGGCCGAATCATTGGTCTAAATGGTGTCCAAGTTCATTTCTCATGTGATAGGAATATTTACCATTAATTGGTGATTCATTTTAATGAGAAAAATCAAAGAAAAATGGTAATGATTTTAACTTTATCCCCATGTGTCACATGCTGAAAATTCAGCATGGTAACACCTATTATGGGCGATTTTTTCATCTTAGCAAGAAAGGAATTTTTTTCTTGCAATTTATGTGATATATCTTATGATTTATGGAAGTTATTTTGTGATGATTTTGGCACATGTTTAAGTGTAATTCTCAGATTTTTCCAAGTCATCAATGATGACAACATTCACCCAATAAGAAGGTGCCAAGTAAGCGAAGCTTAAATGATCATCCAATAAGAAGATGCCAAGTAAGCAAGACATTGTCACAATGATGTCTTACACTCTCTCAAGGACTTAAAAGATAATTTTCAAGAGGGGGAGACACTACAAGGGGGACGGCTGCACTCATTAAAAGAAAAGAGAAGAGAGCAAGCAAAACAAGAGCAAGCATTGCAAATCAAAGTGATCAAAAAGCCTAGCTCTTCTTCTTTACATCCTCTTTCTTTCTCTTTCTTGTAAGCCTATTGTATTCATATCTTTCAATCTTGAATAGGCTTGATATAGACCACCACACATTATATATCTTTGTAAAAGATTGATCAAGGTGTGATCAATCTTCATTCTTGTGAGGTGGTGGTGTTCGTGCGAATTGTATTGAACATACAAGGTTTGTAAAGGGTTGGAGTTGGTGTATAATTCCATCAACCCTGTGGTAAGGTATTTTTGAGTTGTGTGATTAGTGTGAACCAAGGAAGGTGTTCCTTGAAGACTGGAGTAGGTTGTTGATAACCGAACCAGTATAAAATTCTTGGTGTCATTTGCTTTCAGCACTGATTTTCTGTTTCAGCACTGTTTACTATTTTTAATCACGTTCGTAAAAATTAAACGAATTTCAAAAATTACGAAACTTTCATAAAACATAGCCACACGTTCTAGGGTTCTTTTGGCGTAAGTTTTAACCCTTTTGGACAAGTATAAGTCATCCAAACGTCTAAAGTTCTGAGACTAGTGCAGTCTGATTTTCAGGCTTGCAAAGGTTGAGACTTTGATCGTATTTGACTAACTTTCCAAAAGAATTTTCACAAAACTGTTTCAACCCATTTAAATATAACATATAAGGGGTTAGTGGCTAAATTTTCAGAGCATTTGGAGTTGTGTACAAATAGGAATTAATTTTTCAAATCAGTGTATCGGTTCTTGCAGATTTGCGCAATCTGACCACCAACGATTTTTCAAGGGGTTAGAGGTTGAATTTTAATCTGAAAATTTTAGGAGATCCTCATAACATCTGAGTCTAAGTTCTCTCCAAATTTCAGAATTTTTGAAGACCTGAAATCTAGTTTTCAAAACGTTTTAAAACTGGTCCTGAAAACAGAAACTGTTTTCAGAAGTTGGGTTTTTGGTTCAAACTAATTTTAAAAACCACATTTTCCGCATCCACTATTCAACCCCCCCTTCTAGTGGTGCCTTGCAGGTCCTACAAACCTCAAATGTATGTAGGACGGTTTTATCAAAGCCGTGATGCCCCACGTAATACAGTTTTGATAAAATCGTCTTGTATCATTCTGAATTTTATCACAAGGCTTTGCCAAGGCCGTATTTGCCAGATGATTCTGTCAAAATCGTTTTGTGCGTGCCTGTTTTTCGATAAAAAATCTCAATTTTTCCAATCTAAAACACCTCAAATTATTATCAAAAAATTTACAACCTATCCAATCATATAAAATGACATCTTCACCTATTCAAATATCGTTGTATTTCGGAGGTAAAGTTGTGCCATTAAGCAATGGAATTGTGTATAATATAAATCCAACCAAAATAATGAGTTCTGCGTCATATATCATACTTGGAATTTCTCCAAAACAAGACTTGGATTGGATGTAAATATGAAAACAATTGATCTGGTGTGGCATGTCCCTTCATCAGCAGCTGTTGCGGATACTTTTACAATGTTTCTCGTATTTCAGATGACGAAGATCTCGAGTCCTCCTTGGACATCCCGATATATTGTTTAAATGTTCTGATTGTGGATATTTAAATGAATAATCGTGATATCCCCACAATAAATCTATCAACCATTGGGCAGTACTAGGTGCGAAGGTTCCCAAGGCTATTAAATTGATATTGTTAGGATATCTTGGAGTAATATGGGAGGGTGCAACTCGTCACAATCGCTGGGTGGAAAATCCAGTGGATGGAAAAAACGAGGATGATGATGTTGACGATGATGAGGGCGAGAACAATGAAGAACAATCTTTAGAGGACCTTGAAGAGGAGGAAGACAAACCAGATATGTATATAATACACAGCTCTAGGAGTCATTATGATATTTCCCACACACGTGCAAGACACACAAAGTTGTGTGCTTTAAATGTGTTGCATTTCATGCATCTTAGTTAATTACACTTATACACTTCTAGTTTGATCCTAGCTTGTCTTATGTTAACTTGTAGGGTTCATTTTGGTGTCATTTTCGTGTTCATAGGGCGTGCATGACATGAGAAGATGACTTAAAGAATTCAAGACAAGTGTTGCTGAAAATACTGAAAATTGCACAAACTTGATCATATCTCATTCATACAAGGTCCCAATTGAGTCATTCCAAAGCCAAAATCCAAGTTCACCTCGTGAGCTACAAAACTCAAGAAAGACTCAAGATCAAATTCGGCTTCTAGAAGGTCCAACGATCAGTCAACCAAAAAGAGTGATTTCACTCTTTTCTTTAGCCCTTAGACTATCTTTGAAGAGTAGAACTTTTGACCACCTTTAGTCTTTTTTCTGGACTTATTTAATAAGGCATTGGACCATATCTATGTTGTGTTTTATTGTAGTCTTAGTATTCCTTGATAGTTGCCTTATTAGACTAGATTTTGATTAGGTTTTGTACTAGACTTTTTATCATTTGTTTCAGATTTTCCCTTCATTTTTAAGGCTCTGGCCGCCCCTTTTGTGAGAACATTATGATATTTTCTGATGAAATGAAACTTGTGTTTTCTTCCTCAATGAAAAGCAGCTTTGTTTTCTTGATTTTTCTCTAAAAATCAAGTCTAAAGTCCTTGAAAGTTTGAGGATGTTTTAGGATGATTGCCAAGACAAGATTAATGCTGTCTAGGAAGATGTTTACCATTTTCCTAGTCCACACCATTCTTCAAGGATTGGTTCATCATTTCAGCCCCTACGGAGACAACGAAAGCAAAGAGATGTTTATATCTTTGTGCCTCAACCATTGTTGAAGGAAAGGCTTGGTTAAAGGATGGATCCGCATTTGTGCTTGCATCAGTTTGGTATCAGAGCGAAGGTCACTCTTTCTCTCCCATATCCTTTTGTTTTTGCTGATTTCTTTCATCACCATTTTCGTACACACTCAATTCTGATTTCCCATCTCCTTACTTCATCATACACCGTATACACCATATTTAAAAAAACAGACTTACAACAGATAGAGACCGTTGGTCAGCGCTTGGTACAAAAGAAATTATCTTTTGCATCAAAACATTCGGGTTCTTAGCCTATCTTTGCTGGACTTGGTTCAATTCGTTTCCTACTGTTCTTACCATCATGAATTGCTAGAAAACTTTATCTTTCATAACAAACTTGAACATCTAGGGTCTTGCATGATTAGAAACAATTCAACCACAATAAAAGCTTAAAGAACCTTAAAAGTCACATTGTATGCCATTGATCTTGTTGCTAACGAGACTATTAGTTGATTGTAGACTTGTGCATATTTAATTCATTTGTGACTGAATACTTGCTATCACTTGATATTCTTGTGAAATTGCCTAATCCTCAATTCACTAACCTTAATTCTCATCAAACACCCTAATCTGACTCCAACATGTTCACGCCCTAAAACCACCCATCCCCACACATCATAAACGTTCTCAAACCTCCAATTATAACCCAAATATACTGCCCAAAACAGTCCCATAAGCCCCAATTATTCAGAATCCCCAAGATAGCCTAAAAACCATAAAATTGAAACCCTACATTCCCAAACTCTGTCCAAAACTTAAATACACCTTACCTCACGGTATTTTACATCAATTGAACACTTCAAGCAAGCAAAGAACTGAGTTGAGTGGGCTATACAAAAAAAAAAAAAAAAAGCTTTCAAGATGGTCTAGTGAAATTACCTTTTTTCCCTTAGTTAAAGAAAAAATATGAACTTGCGTATCTCCTATACAGCAAGTAAAAAAAGAAAAAAAGTGTTAAAGATCAAAAGAGAAGTGTGGAAAAAGAAGAGCAAGGATTAGCAAGTTGTTTGAGTTCAAATTGTGCAAATTGTGTGAGATTGCTTCACTTGGCGTAGCTGTGCCTATACCCCCTTCAAATTCTATTTTCCAGCCTTTATACAAGCCTACACACATGGCCAAAACACTTGAACCTTCTAGTTATAGCTTGTATTGAGTACAATTGTGAATTTGTGTGCATAAAGCCTAAGTTAACTAAAGATTGCCATGACAACTCTTAGTCTTTCTTTAGCTCAGCCTTATATAACACTTTTGGTCTCGATATATCTTTCATTCTTAGTTATTTTGTTCAAGTTTGTGAGCCCTTAGCTTGGAGTTTTGGTTGGAAGAAGTTTGGTGCATAATTGGACAAATTGAAATTGTTTTAGTGCAACCACTTATCAACTATTTTGAGACTGATTTGCAAGATTATTGCACTGTTTTTGGACATATTAAGACGTGTAGTGGACTGATTTTGAAGAGTAAAGTGATGTGAATTAAGTGTCAAAGCCGTGAGCTCAAAAGAAGTTGTTTTAGACTGTTTTGGTACATCTTGGCTATCACCTCTCATTTTTTCCTTGGTTGCTTATTTTTAATCCAAGATTGGCCAAGAAACAAAGTATAAGTGAGTGAGAAAGAAAGAAGAGTAATTGAGACAACAAACACATACAAACACAGCTGACTTTAACTAACCATCTTTGTAAAAGTTTGTTTGTTTAGTGTTTGGTTTTCACGTTTACCATGTTGGTTAACACCATCCATGAAGATGACCTTGAACACATTAAGGTAAGCATGCAATACTTTGATCGGTCTCAAGATCTTCGGGTAAGATATTAGAGAAATGGAGTTCCAAGGTACCAATGTCTTCCTCAAGATCATTTTAGTAAACAAAAGTTTTACAAAGAATTGTTATATGGTTTATGTTAGGGGAAACAAGATATTGACAATGATTAGATTTCTTGCTGGTTTACCTAATGTTAGATTTAGACATCTTGATCATTTTTATCTTCTTACTGATGGTTGTGAGAAACAAATGGCATATGAGACAAGAAAGGCATACTTGAAAACAAAGGCATACGAGAAAGAGATAAGAAGCATCAAATCAGATTCCTTAAACTTACATGAATCTAATGTTGAAATTAAAGATAAAGAATCTGAAAGTTTACATGAATCTAGTTCTTATTCTAATGATCTTATGATGAAGTCTTGCATAATGTAGTTGAGCATGATATGCATAAAAATATTATTGCTGAAATTCCTTTGGTTGAACATGATTTAAATGATGTTACACTAAAGAACCTAGGAAGATGTATTGCATAATCAAAATCTTAACTTGATGATTTGTTGGTTTTAAAAGATGATTTACCTATTGGATTTGCATGACTTCAATGATGGTGTTAGGTGCTGCTAACATTGTTGAACTTGAAAAAGAATGGTATGCAATCTGATTTTCTTCCCCATGATTTGCTTTGCTTAAATGATGATTCAAGTGATGAACTAAGTGACATTTCAAGTGAAAGTGAATATGAAACTTTAGAAAAAAAAATGAATGGACTATTCCGTACTAATCTCTTGTTTGAATGGCATGACAAATGATGTTGCAGTATATGAAACTTCTAACTTGCATTCAAATGAAGTCGTGTATGACAATCTTTTGTTCAATCATGAGTTTAAAACTGATATCCCACTTAAAAATGTCACTTACTGATTTGAATGATAATGATGAGCTTGAAAACCAATTGTGGACAAACTTATTTGGAAGAGCTAAGCACACAAGGTACATTGCGTTGTCCCTTATGTTACACATTCTTTTGATTCCATCTATGATACATCTTGTGGGACAAAGTGTGCTGCATTATGTTTAAAGCCGTGAGCTAGGACTGTCCTCAATTTGCTTATAGTCAAAATGATAGTTTGCATGGTTATAATTCAATCTATTGCATTTGTTGCTACAAAGTCCATCTTATGTGTTTCTGAATCTTTATTATCCAAGTTTGCTGCATGTTTGCATGAGCATGAATTTCAAATTCATATACATGTGATAACGATTCTCATACATCCAAAACAAATAAGGAAGAAAGATTCTTTGATTGTTTCATGTGTTGCATATTCTTGGAGCTGAATTTTGAGAATTCCATGTTTATGCATCCAAAACACATTTGAAAAAGGTGGTTGTTTAAGCATTCATGATAAAACATGCTACTTGTGTTGTTAGGTGTATGCTCTTTATAGATTTCTTTATAACCCTAAGCATATTAGGATGAAATTGTGCATGAATGTTGTGTTAAATTGTTTAGGTGTGTCTTACATAGTTGTTGGATTGTTGTGGTTCTTTTCCCCTCATTGCATACATGCCAAGATTTGAGGACGAATCTTTTCTAGGAAGGAGGGATTGATACAACACGCTCTAGGAGTCATTATAACATTTCCCACACACGTACAAGACAAACAAAGTTGGGTGTGTTTAAATGTGTTACATTTCATGCATCTTAGTTAATTGCATTTCATATAATTCTAGTTTGATCCTAGCTTGTCTTATGTCACATTGTAGGGTTCATTTTGGTGCCATTTTGTTGTTCAAAGGGTTTGCATGGTATGAGAAGATGGCTTAAAGAATTCAAGACAAGTGTTGCTTGAAATGCTGAAAAGTGCACAAACTTTATCTAACCATATCTCATTCATACGAGATCCCAATTGAGTCATTCCAAAGCCAAAATTCAAGTTCAGCTCGTGAGCTACAAAACTCAAGAAGACACAAGATCAAATTCGCTTCTAGAGGGGTCCAATGATCGGTCAACCATGAGGAGTGATGCAGCTATCCGTCCCAAGCTCTAGTACTCGGACGACTCACCTGCCGTATTTCGCTAAAGAAAATACAAGACGTCGAAATCGATACAAAAACACGTCAGCAACGTGACGCAAATCGATGGTAGCAAAAGCCAAAATAAACCTCAAACCCATCAAATATAATAAATAATATACAAAGTCTAGGTCAAATTAATCAATACAACGTCGAAATGAAATAAATGTCTAAATAACCACAAGGTACGAAAACTGAGAAATCATAAGTCCTCTAAACTCATCCTCAAGAGTATCCCAAATGTCCACAGACAAACCAACTCTCTCAGTCCCAAATCATCCTCGACGTAGACTAGCTCGCAATCCTGTTCATCTGAAAAAATACAAGAAGATGTAGTATGAGCGACACTTTGTCGAGCAACTACCTCACTATACTTACCATTGGATCATGCACGGAGAAGCAAGTGTAACAAAAATAAATAACAATATAGAAAATAGCATGCTTCTCATTCACAAATAAATTTACTATTATACCCCTATAACAAACAAGCAACAAAGTAAACAAAAAGACCAATAACCAAGTCAAACCAAACGATAGTCAATCAAATGTTAGTCCAAGTCAAAAATCAATGATGCAATTTATAAATCGATGCTATGCAAAGTTTGATACAAAGTTCCAAAGTTTTCCAAAACCTAAATTCCAAATGCGATGTTCGATACAAAATGATTCGACCAAATGTCCAAATCCAAATAGGATATCTGGTTCCAAAAACCGGTCCAAATACGAAATGTCTAAAGATCCAAATATCGAATCGATTTTCAATGTAAAGGCCATGGCACTTTCCTTACAAGTGACTTATATCGCAAGACTTACAAATCGATTCTCCAATTGGTCAAATGTGTCACAAGTGGCCTATCAAAATAGTCAAATGTGCCTGGACGGCCCAATTGTCGGTCAAATGTGCCTGAGGCGCTCATTATACCAAAATAGCCAATATGCTCGGACGGTCTGATTGGCGGTCAAATGTGCCCGAGCACTTTATATACCAAAATAACCAATATGCTCGGACGGCCCGTTTGTTCGGAACCAATCAAGCTTAGCGATATATTTTCAATGTAATGCAATGCACGATTTTCAAAAATTATTTTTTTCCAAAGTCCAAAGTTAGTCAAAATTACCAAATAGCCTAATTTTCCAAGAATCCAAACAAATAGTCCAAGTAATTTCTAAAATTACCAAAATGACCAATACACCAAATGTTCCAATTTAAATATACCAAATAATCTCAGAATCCCAAAAATACCAAATGTACCCTCTCAACCACATACATACATACATACATACATACATACATACATACATACATGTATGTATATATATATATATATATATATGTATATATATATGTACACACACACACATATATATATGTGTGTTATATATATATATATGTGTGTATATATATATGTATATATATACACACATATATATATGTATGTATTATATAGTATGTATATAAATGTATGTATATATATACACACACACACACATATATATATATATATATATATATATATATATATATATATATATATATATGTATGTATATATATACACACATATATATTATACACACATATATATGTATGTATATATATGTGTATATATATATGTATGTATATATATGTATGTATGTATATATTACACACATATATATATATGATATGTGTGTATATACATATACACACATATACACATATACACATATATATATATGTGTGTATTATATACACACATATACACATATATATATATGTGTGTATATATATACACTACCCACATCTATATATATGTATGTATGTATGTATGTATATATATATATATATTATATATATATATATATATATATATATATATATATATATATATATATATAAAGGAAGAGAGACATCAATGACAAGCCGTATAAATATGTACGCTTTTTCCTTCGCCAAGGTTTTATCCACAAGGGTGGGTTTACTTGGCAAGGTTTTAATGCGGCATATCATATACGACTGGAGATATGACATTATTAGTTCTTTATTTCATTTATTCCCATTCATAGACTTTGTAATATGGTTTTCCCTCCGCCATAAGTGAGGTTTTCCGTAAATAAAATTTCTCTTACATAAAAAAAAAAAAAGGAATAGAGACGCTGAATATGGCTCCGGCGATTGCGGAACTCTGAAGCACGTCGCCGGCCCTGCGGCTATACCGCCGCTGTTGACCTCCATTGCAACAATCTTCTTTTCTTCCATCAATCTTGTCACACCATTGATTCCATACCATTTATTCTTCAATGCGTTAATCTTTCTGACAAACTGCGATGGCTTCAGCACCGCTGCCCTCCTTCGCTGCAGTGGTTGCAGGCGAAACCTCCGTTCAACGTATTACTATATCATCGAAAACAGTATCACGATACAAGGGCATCCCAATGATTTCATTTCTTGATTCGGAAATTGATGCTCTTGCTGCTCCATTCAGACATTCATTGGTAGGCATGTTCTGGAACGGCCGACCTCCATTGAAGGTGATCCGCGAGGTATTGAAAAGATTGGATTTCATCATGATTTGCGCATCACGCTTATAGATCAAGCGCATATCCTTTTGAATTTTCCGGAATGAATCCGATTATTTAAGATGTTTTTTATCGCCGTTCCTGGCACATATCCGGTTGTCACATGCGTATTACGAAATGGACTGTTGATTTGATCCCGCTGCTTGATGTTCCAATAGTCCCGGTTTGGATTGTATTTCCAGGCTTAACCGAGTTATCTTCATCACCGAGACTCGCTGTTTGAAATTGTTCGCACTATAGGCACACCAATCAAGCTTGATGTTGCGACGGCGGATGGATTAAGGCCGTCTGTCGCACGTGTATGTGTGGAAGTGGATTCTCTCAGAATTTCTCTCAGAAAATATATTTGCAGGCATAAAAATCGAATGATCTTACAATCTGTGGTTTATGAAGATTTGCCTCAGTTTTGCTCCTCATGCAGAAGACTTGGCCATGCAGCTTCAGACTGTCGTCCCAAAGAGAAGGCCCCTATACCACCTCTGGCCGCCACCCTCACACCACCCCGTCCGCAGACACAACGTTGGAATCCTGTTAAAAACGTAAAGAAGGCAACCCAGCCACAACAGCGCACCTTTGAATAACGTTTCTGTCGATACTCAAGCCCAGATGACAGACTATCCACGCAAGATGCTCCAGTTATCGACCCTCCGACACATGTGGGTGATGATCTGCCGCCGGCTGATGACCAGACTGCACCCCAGGATACTGAAACTTATGATCTTGGTCACTGTTCGGACAATGAGTTGCTCAGATCATGATCAACAAACGGAAGTAGCTACTGTCTCTGTAGAGGTGGTCAGGCGTATGGAGATGATTCCTACATCGCCAGACGACGATGTTTATTATCTCGCCTGCAGGATTCTACGGGATACTGCAGAGTTCATTCCCGTTGTTCCTCGTCGAAAGCGTCGTGCAAGAAGGACCTCCCACCTTTACCGGACCCTCCACGATCTTAACTCGTAGTGCGTCACATGCAATCCAGGGAAGTGATACTACTCTGTCTCAATGAATATATTAGTCTGGAATATACGAGGCATGCGTGCCTCTCTGCCTAGATTGCATAACTTGATACATGACATCATTTAAATATTGTAGCAGTGATCGAACCGAAGCACTCACCATCTCATATAGATCGTTTCGCTATGGATATTGGCTTTTTGAAATCATTTCTTTTCTCAATCAGAACGTATTTGGTTGATTTGGCGTGACAACGGATTATCATTTGGTTCGTTTGCAGGATCAACATCAGGTGGTTCACTTCACTTTTTTATTTCGCCAGCTTCAGCAGCATTTTGTCTTATCTGTGGTCATAGACAAGCATTCATTATCCCAGCGTCGCCTCTATGGCATTCGCTATCTACTTTCTCTGAATCCAATGACATGCCATGGATTATTGGGGGCGATTTTAATACTTTTCGATCTCTGGAGGATCATGCAGGCCGTTCTCAACCGTCCATCTCATCCCTGCAGGATTTTAATGATTGTATTGAATCATGTTCTCTAATGTCTCCACAGTATCATGGGCCGCGATATACTTGGACAGATGGTAGAGGACTTGGTCGAGTCGTCGCAGGCTTGACTGGTTATTTTTAACTCCTCTTTCAAGATGTTTTTGAAGACACACGTCTTTCACACCTACCTCGAGTTTCTTCAGATCATACACGCATTACTATTTTCCATGCCGATTGGGTAATACTGGGGGGCCGCAGATCTTTTCGTTTTTTAGACTCCTGGTTGCATCATCCAGACTTCATATTAGATGAGAACTGCTTGGACATCCTATCCACAACAGGGGGAATGTATGGCTTTTATTGCGAAGTTTGCTCCGACTGAAGAAGGATGTACAGAGATGGAATACGGAAATTTTTGGAAACATCTTTTCCAATGTTAAGAATGCGAAATCGATTATGGCACAAGCGGAACAGGCTTGGGACGCTGACTCTACAGAGGCGAGCCGTGAGGTATACCATAAAGCAAAAGCGGAATATCTTCAAGCCCTGTTATACGAGTTTCATTATTGGAAACAGAAGGCACGGGTTCGGTGGTTACAAGATGGGGATGCAATACCCGCTATTTTCATTCTATAGTCAAAGGTCGGCGAACTCAACTACGTATACAGCAAATCTATACAGCTGACGGTATATTATGCACTGATATTGGCAGCTATTAAAGACGAAAGCAGTGTCTTTTTACACCTCATTATTACGCGGGGAACACACTCACACTTATGAGTCCGTGCTTAGCAATATACCATCCATAGTTACAGCGGAGGACAACTTGATGCTTACAAAGATGCCTACTGAAGAGGAAGTTAAGACATCATTCTGGCATTTAGACCCCATAGCACAGCAGGCCCTGATGGATTCAATGGTAACTTTATCGTTCTTGCTGGCCAATTATTCATTCTG
Source organism: Eustoma russellianum (assembly GCA_036186865.1). Taxonomy (NCBI): domain Eukaryota; kingdom Viridiplantae; phylum Streptophyta; class Magnoliopsida; order Gentianales; family Gentianaceae; genus Eustoma; species Eustoma russellianum. The sequence continues at coordinate 26,442,271 of AP025069.1, read as the reverse complement.
ATGTGGTTAAAGCAGTCCAGGAGTTCTTCCTTGGCATCCCTCAGTCTACTGTCATGGCAAGTGCTCGCATCACATTAATACCTAAAAGCCGTCGCTGGACACATTTAGTGACTTTCGGCCAATCTGTCTCACTAATTTTCTGAGTAAGGTCTGCACGAGAATCATTGCTACCAGACTCAATACCTTGCTCCCAAGACTATTTCGCCAGAGCAAAAATGGCTTTCTTCCAGGCTCTGATATTTCCACACAAGTACTGATGGCCAGAGAGATGATACATATGTTGGATAAGGGTGGTCCTCAGCTATGCTTGAAGCTTGACATGATGAAGGCATTTGACCGCGTAAGCTGGGAATATCTTGAGAGGTTACTACTTCGTACTTTTGGATTCTCTGAGTTTTTCATTTGCCTCGTTTTGAATCATTTGCGTTCCACCACATTATCAGTTCTAGTTAATGGCCAGCCTACAACATCCTTTCGGCCATGCAGGGGTGTTAAGCAAGGGGATCCTTAATCCCCTCTGCTTTTTATTCTTTCGTCTGAAGGCTTTAGCAGGGGTTAAAATCATTAGTAGCATTGGGTTGCCATACAACCTTTCCGTCTTGGCAGGGTTCCTTTTACTATCACCCACTTAGCCTATGCAGATGATCTCTTGGTTTTCTTGCGGGGAACTCAGCGTAACCTTCGACGCTTTCACACCTTCTTAGCACAGTACGAAAATGCCTATGGTCAAAAGATAAATTTTCAGAAAAGTAGTTTCACTCCATCTGCTGCAATTACGCCACAACAGCGACGGAACTACGAGTCTATCACGGGAATGAGGGGTTCACATCTACCATTTCGATATCTTGGTTCCTATTTACATAAGGGTATTAACAGATTCAGATATTGTGTTTCTTTATTGCAACACATAGATGATCGTCTCTATGGTTGGCACGCTAAATTATTATCTTCTGCTGGTCGACTTGTTTGTTGCTCTCAGTTGTATCTTCTCTGCCATTACATATTCTCGCAGCAGGAGGCCTGCCCAAATCGGTAATTCACATCATAAATCGCAAAATGGCGACATTTTATTGGGGCTGTAGGCGTCATTGGGTATCCTAGGCAACTATTACAACGCCCCGGGAGGAGGGCGGATTGGGAATTCGGAATTTATGCATGTTACAAAAAGCGTATCAATGCCGTATTTGGTGGTCAATAAAAAACAAACAACCCTTTGGAGTAACTACATGTATGCTAAATATGGTCATCGTGGAGATTATCTGCCTCGTCTACCAGACTCCCCGGTGTGGAAACTCATTTGCAGGATTCACCCTATTTGTTTTGCACAAACCGAGGGACAGGCGGCACACCTTACATGGACTCCAACGCCAATAGGGGAATTCTCTTTGCGTAGTGCATATGAGATATGTCGAACTTCCGGACTATCACTCCTCTTGACAAAATTTATTTGGTTTAAACATCATTCGCCCACCACTCAAATATTTCTATGGCGAATATTTCATTCAGCGTTACCTTTTGAAGAATATACTTGTAAGTTTTTTGTCGCATCGCCCATCCCAATGTCCATTTTGCAAGCAGGAGTCTGCTACGGTGGATCATATATTCTTATACTGCCTGGGCATTCGATCGATATGGAGTTATTTTGCCAGCGAGTTACACTGCCCTCTCCCGACATCCTTGAGGCTCCGACAATATTTACTCTCTTGGTAGTATCGTCAAATTTTTCATCTTTCCTTGGTGTTTTTCGAGTCACCGTCCCAGCAATCATCGTTTATGCGGTGTGGCACACCTATGCATCTCTGGTATATGGTGAGCAACACAATTTTTCAGTTACATCCTTAAAGTTCACCATACAGTATGATATTTCAATTGGTGTAAGTCAATAGCGGGTTCCAAATTGTTGACTGGTCCGCGCCATCCCTTCTCTTGGATTCCTCCACTACAGAACCCACGTCCAATTTTGGTGCGATGGAGGTTACCACCATCTGGTCGTTTAAATTAAATACGGACGCTGCAGTTGGAAGACACTATAGTGCAGGTGGTGCTCTTTTGAGAGACCACGCTGGTGTATGTGTTGGAGCAGTTTCGTTTAGATTACCACCAAGTTCCCCTATTCATGCGGAGATACAGGCGGCATTATTTGGACTCTTGTATTTTCTGCCTTTATATCGACCGATTATTCTAGAATCAGATTGTGCGATGCTCGTGTCACGGTTATCACGCCCGCAGCTGGTGCACGGCAACTATCATCTTCAGTTCCTACACACGTTAGTTGGTCTACATCATTTGGATTGTCATCACATTTACAGAGAGGCAAACATGGAAGCACACTATCTTGCACAGAATGCTATGCTAAACCCCTGTACTCAAGTCTACAATTCTCGCTCTCTTCCGCCATTAGTGCGTAGTTCCGTCTCATTGGATCTTTCTTCAGTACATTTGAGAGTTCCTTGACCTATACAAGTCTTTGATATGGATTGGCCTAATCTGAATTTTCCTGCCTGTGCCCTTCAGGGTTCAGGCAGGTTTGGTATGATTTGTTACCTACTGGCTTTCTTTATTTCTCACAGTTGGTTGCTTGCTGATAACGTCGCTTCTTTATGTCTTTATGTGTGGCTTGGACATTTTCATGTCACGCTTGAGTGGAATGCGGCTAAGATGCTGCCCTCATGCTGGTTAGCTGCATCGGACCCTCACCTTCATGAGACAACGATTATGCCATTTTCATGTCTTCCGTATGGATTGGCACCTTTTCACTATTTCTGCCTGTCCACTAGTCGGGGCAGGCGGACTTGGTACGCTTTTTCTTTCTGGTTGTCACTACCCTTTCCCTATATATTATATGTCTGCTTCACTCAGAGCATACTCTCCTTTCTGCATGGTATGTCTTGCGACCATTATTTGCTGGCCGAGTTGATGATGTGTATCTGTCTGCTGGGGACGAGACAATCCTATATGCAAGCACGTGGTTCACTAATATTGCAAGTCTTCCATATGGATTGGCATTTCTTTATTACATCTGCCGGTACCTCATCGAGTACCGGCAGACTTGGTATGTTCCTTATTCTCTTTGCCTTCATCTTTTCAGCATGTCAATTATATTGCTCTCACTCAGTCACGCATTTATTTTGTGCATGGACGCGACGATTCTCATTGGTCTTCTTTATCGCTGGCGGCTCTCCTATCTCTGACGATGCGAGGACACACCAAAACGTGGACCTTCCTCATGGCTTACTTTCATTTTACAACTCTTGTATTCTTTTTGGCTTGTACATTATTTTATTTTTCGCTGTAGCGCCTATCAGCATTCCATCTATATAAATATGTATGCTTTTTCCTTCGCCAAGGTTTTATCCACAAGGGTGGTTTTTCTTGGTAAGGTTTTAATGCGGCATATCATATATATTTGGATGTTGATAATCATATACTGCTACTATCGCCATGCTTTTCAATTTGTAATAAGGTTTTTCCTCCGCCAGAAGTGATGGATACTTACAATAATATTCTCTTTTAAAAAAACATTATATATATATATATATGTTTTTTTATGTACACGTTTATATATTTTTTTTTTGAAACAAACGATTTTATTATATGAAAGCCTCACTTGTGGCGGAGGAAAACCATTTTACAATCGTCAGAATACGTAATAAATAGATCAAAAGGTAATAATGAGATATCTCCAGTCGTATACGATATGTCACATTAAAACCTTGCCAAGAAAACCACCCTTGTGGATAAAACCTTGGCGAAGGAAAAAGCGTGCATATTTATACGACTCTCATTGATACCGAATCTGTCCAATACAGTAAATAAAAAGCCTATGTATATCTATATACATACATACATATATATATACATACATACATATACATACATACATACATACATATATATATATATATACATACATACATATATATATACATATATATATATAATATATATATACATATATAATATATCATAGATATACTATATATATATATATATATATATATATATATATATATATATATATGCTCTTATAAGAGTTTATATGCTCAATGGGGTTGAAGTTTCGCCAGCTCTTATAGAAGCCCATAACAATAGAAGCCTAATAACAGGCATGATACTTTGCATTTCTTTATGGAATTTGGAATTCCATGGATTTGGAAATGGGAAGTCAAAGTGGGTTATACTCCACAGAATATTCCAGCATTGAAAAGAATCTTTATAACCAAATTTTGGAAGAAAATGACTCAGAAAAATGAAGGAGTTGTGGAAGGACAACAGACACTTGATCATATCCAAGAAGTTTTGATTAAATATAATGTTCAAATGGAGGAACACAGAGATCATACGAGCCCTTTTCAGCAAATAATGCAAAAAATGAAGATGGTTAAAGGAGTCTTATCAAAAGAAGAAATGATATCTTCATATTTGAAGAAATTAAAAAAGATCTTATCAGAAATCTTCAAAAAGATGAAATGAATGATTCCAGTTCAGACATATCTATGACTGGAAAGGACATATTAGCTGGAGAATCTCAAGATCTAGATGATCTGGATGAGGAGCTGTTACAGCCCGGAAAATTCGTTATGTAGTATCAACCTTCAATACCGTAAACATAATCTCATAGGTGTACGATTCATTAGCAAATATATCATAAATGTTTGAATCCACACAATAAAAGCTCAAATTAACTTAGTTAGTAACAACTTAACTATTAGTATAAATTAAATCAAAAAGAAATACATGACACAACAATATTATACTACCTTAAATAAAAAGAAAATAAAATATATACATGAAAGAAAAAGAAAAGGAAAATGAAAAAGAAGGTGAAGACAACTTGTCTCACACTTTAAACATTTGACATAAAAAATAGCATGCTTAGGAATCTTGTCATAAAACCCATTCATTACACCCATACTTGTCTAAAGGTTGTCTCCCACCCCATTTCTCTACCATCATGGCCGGCCACCCCCCCTTAGAAAGGTAGGGTATTATTTCTTCTTTAACCTCTCACATAATTGCATCTTCAACCAACCAATTTCATACTACCTCCAAGGAAAAATCTTAAGAACACTCCAACACCCCCTTAGTCCCATATAGGCCGAAAAGTTTGGTCTTCAACAAGGAGAAGATTTTCTTCTCCTTTCTTCATACCAACATCACTTAAATCAAGTACCATGAACACTCAATCAACCAAGAAAGATTCAAGAAGGTTGTAGCATCTAGAATCAAAAGCAATCAAGGTAAGAACTTTATGAAGTTTAAGTTTGATTCTTCTATATTTAGTTTTATAAGTTGCTCACTAACCCTCCTTTAAACCCTAAAAAACCATGTATACCTAGGAGGAAGGAAGAAGAACTCTCTTCCAAACCAAGTGAAGGAAACATCTTCTAAGTGTAAGAAAGGTGAACCAAGGCAAGTACTCTTCCTAGATCCTTCATGGCTTTACAATTCATAAGTATTTATGTTTATATCAAATTGGATCATCATGTAGTATGTTCAAGACTCTCTTTGCAAGAAGTATAGATCTATATTAAAGTGTTAAGTATATACATATATAAGCACGCATACATATATACATATTATAAGTATGTATGTTGATATATATATATATATATATATATATATGTATAAGGGTATAGATCTACGTATAAGTATGTATAGATGTATAAATGTATATTTACATACACACGCACAGCGAAATACATATATTTACACTATATATAAGCACGCATACATATATACATATTATAAGTATGTATGTTGATATATATATATATATGTATAAGTGTATAGATCTACATATAAGTATGTATAGATGTATAAATGTATATTTATATACACATTTGGTTTTGAGTATCAATGTATATATATGATATATATACACATACGGTTTATATATATATATATATATATATACGCATAGGTGTATAGATCTATGTATGTACATATACGGATCTATATGTATATATGCATATGTGTAATATATATTTTAAAGAGAGGAAATGAATAATTTTTGGATGTTATACAATATATCATAAAATGGTTTATATATAAATATATACTACATATATTCACATTCGGCCACTAGGCTTTAATTGACAACAAGTGATTTCAATATATTTCATACAAATATATATATGTATATGATGAATATGTTAAGATATGAAAATGAATAAGTTTTGGATATTACATAATATATCACAAAATGACTTATATATGTATATATTATGTATATATATGTTCGGCCCTTAGGCCTTATTAACGAAGGTGATTGCATCATATTTTTATGAGTATATATGTATATATGATGAATATGTTAAGATATGAAAATGAATAAGTTTTGGATATTACATAATATATCACAAAATGACTTATATATGTATATATTATGTATATATATGTTCGGCCCTTAGGCCTTATTAACAAAGATGATTTCATCATATTTTTATAAGTATATATGTATATATGATGAATATGTTAAGATATGAAAGTAGGCTAAGTATGTAATTTATGTATTATGTTATGAAAAGTAAGAAACATAAATAGTTCACATTTATGTGTGCGTAAGTATAAAACTACTAACTTTTACAATGTACGTACATGATATGTTACATGTTATGTATACTAACATAATAGATTATGATAAGATGTAAGTTATTAAATCTTAATATGAAATGTTAAGATAATTAGAAAATTCATGTTGTAAGCAATTAAGTTATGAATTATGATATGCATGTATGGAATAGATGTATCAAATTATTGTGGGATGATAATTAAGAAAAATGGGCTGTTTTGGTGTTATGGCCGAATGGCCAATATTGGGTGATGAAAATAGTATTTGTTTAAGTTGTGATGTGTAGAAGGAAAATAAGTATTTGATGAGGCTACAAAATGTAGAAGAACCAAAAGTATCCTCATATGTTTGTCTCATGTTGCATGAAAACAAGATTTGCAAAGTTATGTTGTCACATCTCCTGTTTTGAAAATTCATACGCATAGGAAATAATAAACATGAGACGAATGATTCCGATGAGACACGATATGTTATGTTATGTTCATGATCATGATTATGTTATGTTATGTTGAAGCGCTGTCCTGACATCGAGACCGGAGTGGTAGGTGTCAGGGGCCCATGTTTACGTTATGGGCTGAGTGTAACACCGAGTCTGGGACACGGGATCTCAGTCGTAATGCGTCACCGTTAGCACATGTGCATATGATTCATGATGTTATGGTCGCACATGTACTATATGGGGAATCATTCGGTATGTCGTGCATTATTATTCTTATGAAAAGTGCTATAGCCAATGATGTAAATGTTATGTCTTCATGTTATGAAAAATTCATGTTATGCAAGTTATGAATATGTCATGTTATGCAAGTTATGAAAATCATGTCACGGTTATGAAAAGTCATGTTTACGAAAAGTCATTTTATGAAAAGCTATGTTTGATGCATCACGTCATGATCATGTCCCTTGTGTGAGGATTAGAATAATTGTACGAACATTATGCCTTAAGACGATTAAGGAAGATCATACACGTAGATGTAATGAATGCAAGTTATGACCTTAGCATAAGATGGATTAGTAATCAAGTACGGAAGGTAGATTAAGGATATGCTGAGGAAGAATGATATGATCTCTCAGGTATGAGGTAAAATCTTATGTTCTGTTTTATCCTTATATATAATGCTGTCATTTATAAATGGAGATGTAATTACATTGTTACTTTATTACTACTTGCCTTTCCATGTATGATCCACATGAAATATCTATAAAGAATACTTGCTGAGCGATTAAAAGACGGTGGTTATCGCTCATACTTGCCTCTTAACATTTCAGAGAACAGGGACCCTGATGCCGTGTTCATTGAGGAGGAACCCCAGTTAGAGTATCCGTGAGCAAAGATGTAGGCTGAAGCCAAGTACCTGTTGTGTGAGCTTTATTTTATGGTGATGTAATAAAGTTATCGTGAGAGACTGTATTGTGATTGTGTGGATTTGGAATGGTTTGTAATAATATTATGTGTGTCGTGAGCTTATTGCAAGTTGCTTCCGCTATATCGATTACAATTCATGTTGATATGCACATGTATGGTATCGACGCCTTGTACTTTATGAGTAGAGTACGGCGGGTGCACTGAACCGGAACTCTGGTTTCGGCGGGGCGCTACAGGAGCAAGTTTAGAGAATGATCGATAATATTCATCAACAAATTAACAGAGAAATCGGCTAGATCTGAATTGAAGAGACAACATGGCAGACAGATTGGTCCACCATGAAGACTTATTCAAAAGGAAGATTCCTTGGGTTTTGGCATTATACTGGCCATTATTGTAAATTTAAATTTCATGTGCATTTTATGTAAATTTCATTTGAATTTCATTTGTAATTTAGTTTAGACTAGAGTTCAAATCCGGAAGGCTGTCTATAAAAGGAGGCCATTCCTCATTGGAGAGGGCAAGTTTTGAAAGAATCTCTCTCTATTGTAAACACTTTCGTAATAAAAATCTCCAAGTTTGCTCGGATATAGGTTGTAGATTGAAGTCTTTCAGTTTTTCATTTTGAGGTATTCTTTCTTTCTTCTTACTTTTATTTATCTTATTCTTAATTTTCCTTAGCCTAATGGAAGGCTAAGCACATCTGTGTTGAACTATGCTGTATATCTAATTTATTTGATATGGTAAGGTATAACGATCATGAACATCATAAGTGTGCCAGGGGGGTTTATACCCTTAATCCCTTTCGGGATGTCTGGATTTGTCAGCTTTGTGATGGATGATTGATCGGTTAAAAAAAAAGTCTTTAGCATACTGAGGAAATTTGTTCTTAGGAAAGGTTACGATTAAGTCAGGCTGAGTCTATTATAATCTCTCGAAATTGTGGGAGCCCGTTTTAGCCGAATGAATAAAGGCGTGTTAAGGGCGAGACTGCGTACTGAGAATTATAATAAGATTCATAGCCAAATTTAATCTGTGTAAAAATTTACCTAGGACCCTAAATGAATTTTTCAGTATGATGAAGATATGTTTCTATATGTTTCTTTGTTTCTTTATTTATTATGTTTCTATTCTGGGTTAATAATTGGTATCAGAGCTTAATGAATGAGTAGTTTTTTGAAAATACCTAGTAGGTATTAATCCTTCTTGAATACAATTCAGATCTGCACCACTATCAACTAATGCTACTAATTTTTTGCAAAATTTATCATCAATTAACAAATTAATCTTCACATATCATTTTTGTGAAGTAACAATTTCTAATATAGATAAATATTTCTAATCATTTAATGCTTCTAAAATATTTTCAGAAGGTACTGAGAGAATCTCTTTCCCTTTTTCTAATTTATGGACTCTCTCCTCTAATGTTATATTATTCTGTTTTATCTCCTTAATTTCTTGTTTAACATTATTAATCTCAATTATTAATTCTGAAATACTCACAGATTTTTCATTTTTAAATCTTTGAGACATTTGTCTTTTAACCTCTGCTAACGTATAAGGTTCTGTATTTTGAGTTATTCTTGTAGAAGACTCAGCTTCTCCCTTATTACTGATATAAGATATAATTCTTTGTTTAATTTCAGAATCATCAATTAATTTTAACAAATCTAAAATATCATTTGTTAATACATTTAATTATAAATCCTGAAATTGTGAAATAATTTGGTATAATTGATCTTCTTCTATATCAGAAGATTTTTCACAACATACTTCTCCTTTTTTACAAGGATCACATTCTTCTTCTGAAGAATATATACTATCATTTTCAATTCCCATGACTTCTTCTGGATATTCAGAAGATTCATCTGACTCTATTTCAGAGTCTGAATTTAATAAAATATTTGATAGAATATCTCTTAATTTATTATCTTCTAGATTATTAATCTTTTTCTTTACCCAGCATGTTTTTGCCTTATGACCTGGGCGTCCACATTTCTTACATATTATGTAAGGTTTAAAAGACTTAGTATCTTTGCCATATGTTTTCTTGGCATTATCAACCTTTTCTGTAAATCTTTTTCTTTTTCTATCTTCTCTTTTCATTCTCCTTTTTTGAAATTTATGAGAAGATCTAATTTTCTTATGTTTTTTTATCATTTTTCTCTAAATTATCTTCCATGCCAAATTGAGCACAGAATTGACCTAATTGTCTTTTTTCATTTAGAGAATGTCTTTTAATTTGTTGATTTAACTTTATTTCATTACATAAAGCTAAACCTTCTTTTATACAAGTTCCTATTAACTTGCCATAAGTATAATTTTCATAATTTATACTTACTTCCCCTTTACGAAGGTTCTTACGAACTCTTTCCGCAAATAAGGAAGGTAAACCATCAATAAATTTTGATTTCCAATGAGTACTATTAGACTCTGGGAGTTCCATTACTCTACTTAAAAACGTATCTTTATACCACCTAAATGAGGTAAGTGTTCTACATCTGAGATTCTGTAATAATGTTCTGATATTTTCAGAATTATCAGACCATCTTCCTGTAAAATGTTCTATTATGTTGAGTATTAAAGTATAAACTATATTCTCAGTTTGTACTCCATCTTCTATTTTTACATTACTTAATATTTCTGCCCTATTTTGGGCTGTAAGATAATTATCCCACCAACCTTTCAATTGACCTGTGAATCCAGATATAAGCATATATGCTACACCTTTGTCAGTATTACCATTATTCTTACAAATAGTGCTATACATTAACATTCTGTGAACAACATTATATATTTGTCTTTCTGTATATCCATCTATATTCCATTCATAGATAGATTTTCCATGATATGAATTATTAAATATATACTCTTGTTCCTCTATTAATACATCTTGAGGAGTAGGTCTAGGATAATAGTACATCCTTTGTATTGGCTTATCTGCAAATTTATATTTTATTTTATTTATTTCATCATCTATTACCTTATGATGGTTATCTTTATCACTCATTAATTCTTCAAACTCTTCATCAAGAGTACTTAATTTAAGATTTTTAAACTTAATATCTAACATTTTTTCTAAATCAGTAGTAGATTTTAATTTAAAATCTTTTACTTCTGGTGGAAGTTGAATTGTAGGAATTGCTATAATATCCCTACTAGTACTAGTCATGTCAGTGACTTGTACTTTTGTTTTTATTTCTTTGATATATGATAGAATCATATCCATTTTATTATCTATTGATTTTAATTGTTCTCCTAATATTATTAAGTATAAATTACTATAATTTTGTTGTGTCAAAATCATATTTATATGAGCAACTGTTGTTTGAAGAGTATTATTCTCCAGAAGTTTTTGAAAAGCAGTAAAATGTCTGACTTCATTATCTTTTCCTATTTGAAAAGACTGTTGCGGAGGGAAAACTGTATGTAATATTTTCCCATTTATAGTATAATCTCTTTCTATGACAGAGATAAAACTATGTATATAATTGTTTAAAAACCAAGGTACAAAAGGTACTACTTGATTTTTTTTCCAGAGAGGTCTTTATAATATTGTTTTATTATCATTGAGGTACTTTTGATTGTTTACATTTAGTTTCAAACTTTCTACATCTGTAACATACCTTTGATCTGTTGTTTTACTTGTAATAATTGATAGGATACGTCATGATTTTTCCGTGAGACCATGTCTAAGGAGGAGGGGTGTAGGTAAGGGGAAGAAAAATGAAGATAGTCTAAGGGTAGCCTCTTGGAATGTAGGAACATTAAGTGGTAAATTGTTCGAGGTTATAGATACACTTAAGAGACGTAAGATAGATATAGCATGCCTCCAAGAAACTAGGTGGAAGGAGAATAAAACTAAAGAGTGTAATGGGTATAAGTTGTTGTATTCAGGGTCAGATGGAACCAGGAATGGGGTAGGATTCCTAGTAAAGATAGAATTACACACGAACGTGATTGATGTGATTAGATATAATGATAGAATTATGGTGTTGAAGTTAGTACTAAATAAGGAGGTAGTGGCAGTGATTTGCGCCTATGCACCCCAAGTGGGATTAGGAGAACAGGAGAAGAAAAGGTTTTGGGATTGTTTAGATGGAGTGTTAAATGCAATACCCAGGGAGGAACGAATTTGTATCGGGGGTGATTTTAATGGACACATTGGAAAAAAGAGTGATGGTTTTCAGGCGGTACAAGGCGGGTTTGGTTATGGAGATAGAAACGAACAGGGTAGAGATCTGCTAGACCTAGCAGTAGCCCATGACCTAGGCATTATAAACTCGTTTTTTAAGAAAAAAGAATCACATTTGATCACGTTTAACAGTGGAGGACGTCACACGCAGATCGACTATTTTTGATGAGGCGTGAAGACCGACATTTGTGGAGAGACTGCAAGGTTATACCATGAGAGACAGCGGTGATGCAACACCGGTTATTAGTGTTAGTTATAACATTGAGCCAAAAACTGAGTAAGGGGGTGAGAAAACTCCCACCCAGTATTCGATGGGGAAGTTTGAAGGACGAAAAAATTAATATATTCAGAGACAAGGTCATCTCTGCGAAACTAGATCGTCTAGATGATGACACAAATCAGATGTGGGAAGTTATATCGACTACTATTACTCAAGCGGCGAGAGAAACGCTCGGGGTAACAACAGGAAAGAAGTCCGTACATAAAAAGGCGTGGTGGTGGAACGAGGATGTGCAACAAAAAATAAAAGACAAACAAAAGATTTTTAGAGAGCTGTTAAGATGCACCAATTGGGAAGAAAAGTGCGATTGAAGGATAATTACAAAATCGCCAGGAAGAAGGCGAAGAAGGCAGTGACAGAGGCGAAAACTGTAGCTTATAAAAGGATGTATGAGAGACTAGAAACAAAAGAAGGAGAACATGATATGTTCAAGATTGCCAAAGCTAGGGATCGAAAGAGGCAAGACCTAGGAGGCGGGAAGTTCATAAAAGGAGAAGATGAACATGTGTTAGTCAAAGCACAAGACATCAAGTTGAAATGGCAAACATACTTTCACAATCTTTTCAACGGCAGTAGTGCCGACTACGAAGAACGAGAAAGCACCACTAACCAACAACGACAACATAATAACTCTGACTGTCAAAACATCACACAAGGAGAGGTGATGAGAGCACTGAAGAAGATGGGAAGAGCTAAACCGGTCGGCCTAGATAACATACCCATTGAGGCGTGGAAGCATTTAGGAGAGGAAGGGGTCCAATGGCTAACTACTCTGTTCAATCGTATTTACAAAACAGGAACGATGCCAGATGAGTGAAGAAAGAGTGTCGTGGTCCCCCTATATAAGAACAAAGGAGACACACAGTGTTGTGAGAACTATAGAGGGATTAAATTGCTAAGCCATACCATGAAGTTATGGGAGAGAATAATCGAAACTCGGATTAGGAGAGAAACTCAGGTTACGGCGAATCAATTCGGTTTTATGCCAGGAAGGTCAACTACGGAAGCAATACACATTCTCAGGAGATTAATGGAGAAGTATAGAGAGAAGAAGCGCGATTTACATATGGTTTTCATTGATCTTGAAAAAGCATATGATAGTGTGCCGCGTAGCCTGATATAGGATAGTCTGGAGGCAAGAGGGATCCTTATCAAGTATATAGACATAATTAGAGATATGTATGCTAGGACAAAAACAACTGTTCGTACGGCTGTGGGGAATACAAACTTCTTTCCGGTGGAGGTCGGTCTCCATCAAGGGTCTGCGTTGAGTCCATTTCTTTTTGCCGTTGTCCTTGACGAGTTGTCAAAGCCGATACAGGAGGCAGTCCCGTGGTGTATGTTTTTTGCTGACGATATTGCATTAGCCGCAGAAAGTAGACATACCCTGAGTATGAGAGTAGAGCTGTGGCGAGATGTTTTAGAGAGAAAAGGCTTAAAGATTAGCCGTTCTAAGACCGAGTATCTACACTGCGACTTCAGCGGCGTAGCAGACAGTGAGGATAGCCAACTCACCATCGATGGTCAAGTGGTACCACAGGTAAGTAAGTTTAAGTACCTAGGATCATTTGTACAGTAGAATGGCGACATAGATAATGATGTAGCACATCGAGTTCAAGTAGGCTGGTGTAGATGGAGGACGGCCTCAGGGGTGCTGTGTGATAAAAATTTCCCAACTAAATTAAAGGAAAAATTTTATAAGGTGGCAGTGCGACCGGCAATGCTATATAGGACAGACTGCTGGGCCATCAAGAAGTCACAACTACAGAAGATGGAAGTGGCAGAGATGAAAATGTTAAGATGGATGTGTGGGAATACAAGGCTAGACCGGATCAGAAACGAGGTGTTTCGAGAAAGGTTAGACGTGGCTAGTATAGCCGATAAGATAAGGGAGGGAAGATTGAGATGGTTTGGACATGTCAAGCAGAGACCGACAACGGCGTCGGTCAGAGCAATTGAAAGCCTAATTATAGAGGGAAACAGGAGTAAAGGCAGACCCAAAATGACTTGGGATGAGCAGATAAGACACAACTTACTAGATTTGCACCTTTCTGAGGACATGGTCCAGGATAGGAGTTTATGGAGACATAAGATTAAGGTTAACGAGGTATAAGTCATATATAGGGACACTTTAGAGTATATGTAGGGACATAGATAAGCATAGACACTATATACGTTTTAGGTTAACTTCCAACTTGGTAGCGTATGTTCTGCCGTTGTTTTACATTACATGTACATATATACGTGATGTGTATTTTAATATTGAAAGGTCTTTATTTGTATTTCTTGAATTTACTCACTAACACACTAGCACAACATATACATATTATCATGTCATTTATGCAGGGAGAGCCGAGGGTCTCACTGGAAGCAGACTCTCTATCCCTTGGGATAGAAGTATTGTCTGCCTACCACTTACCCTCCCCAGACCCTGACGATAGCTTTTGCTGTCGTTGGGATATACTGGGTACGGATGATGATGATGATGAAATTCTTCATTTATTTGTTTCCTTGCCAGAGATCCTGGCCTAAAATCTATTTTCTGGTTTATATTCATATGGAAAAATTCATTTCAGATTCGGTTATTTCCGGTTCTTGATTTTTATGAATTCCTTTAACTATATTAGTTTCATTAATTCTTATTTCATCTATTGATGCAGGATATTCTTCTCTTATTTGAGAAGTTGAAGCCCTTGAAGGACTTATTGCCTTGTAATCCAGTGGAGATATATAATGATGTGAAGATCTACTTCCTGAAATACTAGATCTTGTTCTATAATCTATTAGATTTTTGTTATCAAATTTTATTTGTACAATTCCTTCATCAAACTGTATAATATTAATTGGATTATTATCCACATATGATTTTGAAGGAATTGATGCCTCCATTACCCAATTTTCTGGGAAATCAATTTCTTCCCATTTAATCTTTCTCCTAGTACTTATATTAGATTTACCAAAATTTGTTTCTATTATTATTATTTCATTTATTGGTTTATCCATAATCCTACATTTAGGATTTAATGTAACCAATGGTTTATAATATATTCTATAACAAACACATATTACTTCTGATCCTGGTTTGTAATCATAACCATGAGTTTTTATATTTAAAGATGCATCACAAACATTAAGATCTGATAAAGATAATCTTAAATTTGGGTATATATTAAAATATATTGGACCATGAGCCAGTGACGATTGTATTATACCAATCAATGATTTTTTCTAATTATTATTTCTAGCATCTCTTAAAGGTGCTAAAAAGCTTTCTGGCAAACCTTCTAATGTTAAAGGTTTAAAAGCTACTTGAACTATTCTAATATGAATAAATCTATAATTAGATTTATATCTGCATAATTCTTTGTTATTAAGTAACTTTATTATCATATAATCTTTATTAATAGATATAGTCGATTCAGTAGTTTTAACTACCTGTTTCAACCCTAACTTCTCAAAAGTTCCTAATTGATAAACTATTTTATAGTCTACCTTAGGAATTGTCCATTTATTAAGTAAATCTATATTATGAGGAATATTATATTCTTCTTCAGTACTGTTTTTAACAGTATCTTCATTCTTAATGATATTCATGATAGAAAGGTGTTGAACTTTACTATATATCTAACTATTATCCATGGCTCTGATACCAATTATTAACCCAGAATAGAAACATAAATAAATAAAGAAACAGATAGAAACATATCTTCATCATACTGAAAAATTCATTTAGGGTCCTAGGTAAATATATATATATGTCCACGCCCATACATGTGCATATATACGTAGGTACGTATACGTATCTCACTCGGCACATTTTTTTCCCAACGCAATTCCTCAAGAGTCCGCCACCCACACACATATCAACCAAAATCCATAATTTCCACTTATATACTTTTATATTGCATAAACCATTATCATACAGTGTGCATATATATGTTTGATCCTTTGTATTTGGAAGTGTTCATGCAATTCCTCATGCACATGGCTGACTCCTCCCTCGGGATAGGATCCCCTCACCGTAAGGGAATGCGGTGACGCGTGACCGTGCGACACGTGGCAGTAAAGGAGGGTGGTGCGGCTAGATGCAGGTGACCCTCATCTAGCCTCACCACCCTCTCTTGCTGCCACGTGTCGCGTGGTCACAAAGGGGGTGAGGAAAGTGGGGGTGATGAGATCCCAACCCGCTCCCCTCTCCCTTATTTTTATCCTTTGCGCTCATTATCGAAAAGTGCCCCCACATTTGCAATTCATATTCACAGAGGTATATAAACAATAAGCGTGCAGCGAGCCTAAGACATAGTACTCACATATAATATGCAAAATTCTACTCAGTGCATTTGGCCGACATCAATCTCCAACGCAGCAATACAAATTCATCTCATATGCCCGCATATACCATCGGCATCCCCCCCCCCCACACACACACAGATATATATATATATATATATATATATATATATATATATATATATATATATATACGGGAGGATTGCAGGCGATCGCGGAATCGCGGCAATAGGCCGCCGCCGCTGCCGTTACTATACTGCTTTCTGCCGGTTTCATCCAAAATACAATACGGGAGTTTTGCTCTTTTATTCATTTTGATTTCAAGCATTCACCTTTGCGGCGCTTCTCCGCCGCCAACAATTCCAAGATCGATCATCTTCTCGCCAACAATCGCCGCTTTCGCCAGGTCGCTGTTCGATTCTTCCACTGATTCTCCAATCGACGGGGTCACCGCTGCCGCCATCCCTAACGCTTTGCTGGCTCTCACACATTGAGATTCAGCGCAATGGCTCCTGCGCCTACATTCGCCGCAGTAGTGGCCGGATCATCAACCGCGCCGATATCCATCTCTCCTAAGACAGCAACGCGTTATAAAGGTATTCCACTGGTTTCATTTCTTGATTCGGAAATTGATGCATTGGCTGTCCCTTTTCGGTACTCTCTAGTCGGTACATTTTGGTATGGGCGCCCCCCCTAAAGGTGATACGCAATGTTTTTGAAAAGATTGGTTTCCACCACGACCTTCGGATTACTCTCATTGATCAAACGCATATATTGCTAAATTTTACCCATGAAGCAGATTATTTGCGATGTTTTTATCGTCGTTCTTGGCATATTTCTGGTTGTCACATGAGGGTTACAAAATGGACAGTGGATTTTGATCCTTCCTCTGATGTCCCAATTGTGCCGGTTTGGATTGCACTACCGGCATTGCCGATTCACCTACATAGGGAGGAAGCTTTGTTCGAAATAGTGCGCACAATCGGTTTGCCTCTTAAATTAGATGTAGCCACCTCTAAAGGCTTACGTCCATCGGTAGCTCGTGTATGTGTGGAGATTGATGTATCACAAGAGTTGCCGCAAAAAATTTATCTACAAGCTAAAGGTCGTTTAATTCTTCAGTCTGTTGTCTATGAAGATTTGCCGTTGTTCTGTACTGACTGTCGTAGACTGGGGCATAAATATGCTGATTGCACATCTAAGTGTGAGACTGGTATTCCGCCCCCACCTCCTCCACCCCCGAAATCTCGTCCATCCAAGACGCGATGGACTCCAGTAAAGCACAACCAACCTGTTCCGCCACCAGGAAATGAAAAGAATAATGATCCGGGGGCAGGGGGTCCTGTCATAGGGGAACCGATCCCTATACTGGAGCAACATTCTTCCGATAATGCCATACACGATGAGTTTTGTGATGCAGCAGACTTTCCTACAGATACCATGCAACACGATATTGGACATGTATTGGACACTGATTTTCCAACTGACATTTTAGTAGAGGACATATCGACGGTTGATCCATCACGCGTTCCAGACGCTCTGGATGAAGCATCTGACCCATCTGTATCGCAGATTTTCTCTAGGTTGACTGCAGATTTATGTCCGGTACTGGTAGTGCCGCCTACATTGGAGTTTCAAAAGCAACAGGTTCCGCAGCACACAGATACACCTACACTATCTCCGCCCTTGGAGATTTCATACACGGCCATACAGCATGCTCACGAGATGACCTCACCGTCTGAAGTGGCTCCGGAAGTCCAAATTCAATCCATTCAAGTTGAATTGCCAGTTCCACTAGCGATAATGCCAGCCCATGGCCAGCCTGCTTATGATCCCTTAGTTGAACAATTCTATCAAGATCACTTTCGTGAAGAGGAAGAGGAAGTGGCTTTGGCACTAGGTTCGGACAATGAAGCTTCTCTCTCATATACTCGCCGTAAAGGGACTGAATATGATGATCTACGAGATAGTTTGATCATTGCAGGCGATGATCTGGATTGTTGCAGGACATCGACTAGGGGCGGGACTCTCCTTGGTGGACTATCTCGGAAAAAGCGCAGGTCTCGGAAGGATCTTCCACCACCTCCATCGTCCTCAATGGTTACTAGACGGCGCAGCCATCGTTCTTTTGAAATATAGATAGATTAGCAGTCCCACGACTGATCATTTGGTTTCTTTTTCATTTATTCTCGCTTGTACTCACGGCTACCCTCGGCCATTAACGCGGGATATGATACATAAATAAAAGCCGGAAGGTATCCTTCCGTTTGATAAAAAATATATATATATATATATATTTTCTTCCCCTCTGGCGGTGCTGAGAAAAGCGCGATCCCACCCTGCTTCACCGGCCATGGCCGGCGATTACCCATCATTTACCAAATCTTTTGCTTCCGTTGTCTCTGCATCCTACACTGCGTTTTCCTACTCGTGATATCGGTAGATATAAAGGATCTCCATCGGTGCAATTCACATCGACTGAAATTGAAGAATTGGCCAGCTGTTTTCGATATGCTTTGGTTGGAACCTTCTGGCGCGGCTGGCCGGCAATGGCGGCGATCCGCAAGGCGTTGGACATAATTGGATTTCAAGGTACGGTATCCATTGGATTATTAGATGATTCACATATCTTGTTGAATTTTGACAAGAGGATTACACCCGTTGTCTTTACCGTGGAATTTTGCGTATTCTTGGATATGAAATGAGAGTGACGAAATGGACTCCTGCGTATAATCCTAATTTTGAGATACCGGTTGTACCGGTGTAGGTTTCACTCCTGGGATTGCCTATTCATCTACATGATCAACGGGCATTATCTATCATCGCCCGCGCTATTGGTAGGCCGATCAAGGTGGATACATACACCTTAATTTTTCATCGTCCTTCTGTGGCTCGAGTCTGTGTGGAATTAGACGTCACACAAGAACTGCCTACAAAGATTTATGTGAAATGTGGAGATTCCTCTTTCTTTCAATCGGTGCACTATGAAGATTTACCCTTGTATTGCATGAAGTGCAGAACATTTGGACACACAGAGGGTTATTGCATTGACCACGTATCCGAGGCTACAATCACAAAACCAATGCCATCGAAGAAAGTGTGGTAGCCAAAACCTGCACCTGACCATCCCGAATTGATCCAGCAACCAAGTGATGAGGTACTGCCGCAGCCTACACATGCACAAGATATATGTCGGCTAGGGCAAGATGCTGAAGATCCCTAATGACGCGGTAGAAGAGGGCGAACTGGGCCACTGCTCAGATACTGATGTACTGAATCAGTCTCTGAGGTACTCTCCTGGCGTATAAATCGCTTACCACCATACCATCACCTTCAATTGAGGAGCTTATAGCACGGTTGGACATACCTCCTAAAGATTTGGGTTTTATACTGGTGATATCAAAACACCGTCGTCGAAATCGTAGAGATTTACCTCCGTTACCTCCCTCAGCAATTTTTACTCGAAGTGCTTCATGGTCGCCTCACTTGAGTGGTACTTACACTCAGGGGCGGAGGGAAGGGGGGCCTGGGGGGGCACGTGCCCCCCCAATGTCGGTGGAAAAATCCTATAGATAAGTAGGTGTATTTGTATTTTTGGCCATTCAGTTCAAAGTATGCCTTTGCTTGACAGAACACTAACCCTCTGTTACGTGGTCACATAGTGTTTAGCATTCGGCAATTCTCTGCTAAGTGATTAAAATATGTCTAAAACTTACCGGAAGTTCGGTCTCTTAAATATATTAAAAAATTCAAGATTTGGAAAACTAGTAGTCTTTTTTGCATGTAAGGTAATCGTTGAAAACTAGTAAACTTTTTTGCATTAGTTTGGTTATGAAAATGAAAGTTTCTTTTTTTAATTGGTTGCTAATCTTACGAATCCTGTGAGGGCTGATGCTCGGTAGTTGAATATATATTAATTTAAAAACGACATACGGTTGTGCCACTTTGTTGGAGAAGATGCTACAATTACACAGTTTTTGTGATTTTATTTGGTTGCTCTAAAGTCGTTTCAAAGTTGATAGCTACACATACCTTTAGGTTGCATTTAAATCCTTAGTGTTGGTTGTTGCTGGTGTGAAAACTATTTTACAATTTCTAGGCAACTATGTACGTCGTATATGATTGGTTCATTAATTCAGCATCCAGACAGTAAACTGTAAAAGGTAATATGCTTTTCCAAATGCTCATTGTTAAACACTAGCTTTTATGACAGTTGTTTGTTTCTAATTTTTCTGCAATGAATATCATCAAGACTGATCTACGCAATCGGTTTGGAGGTGACGTACTATCGGATTGTTTATTGTGTTACTTTGAGCATGAAATTTTTAGCACCATTGAAGATGAAGATATTATGCAACGATTTCAATCAATGTCATCTCGGAGAACCTTTTTTGCATCCCTTGTCAAATCCTTCTCGTTTTGCAATAGGCAAATAAAAGGTATGTATTGATGTATATTACTATATTCATTTAATAATTATGATCCGCATGTTGTTTGTTGTGTATTGTTTATTTTTTTTGTACATTGGTTGGTAGATGTGTTTTCTTTCACGTAAACTATGTTATAATACAAAAATATGTCTAGAAGATTTTGTCGGTTTTCTCGGTCTGAAACGGTGACCCGTGGTATTCCTATTGCGAAGCCTGTCAGTGCCCCTCCAAGAAGTGACTCCTGGCTCCGCCACTGCTTACACTTCTTCTCAATGAATATCCTGACATGGAATGTCCGATGTATTCGATCTTCGTTGCCTCGGTTAATACATTTGATCCGTTCCCATCATGTAAATCTTCTAGCATTGATTGAGCCGAAGCTCCAATCTTCAAATCATCTGCGGTATAGTATGGAATTAGGTTTTCGCATTCATTTGCTTCAGCGATGGGTACAATATAGGTTTTTTTTGGAGGGATACATATTTCCGAATTGTTGATATTCGTGAGGAAGATCAATTGTTACATTTGAATCTATGTTATTTACCCACACAGTTCTCATTTTGGTGGACAATTGTATATGGCCGTCACACGGTGTCCCTCCGTCAGCCACTTTGGTCCTCCCTACGTTTGCATGCTCAGTTGCATGCAGCACAATTGTTATTAAGTGGGGACTTTAACACCTTTTGATCACTTGAGGATCACAGGGGTCACTCACATCCGACACTCTCTTATTTACATGATTTTAATGATTGTATCGAAGATTGTGGACTCATAGATCCCCCATTTCACGGCCCACATTTTACTTGGGTGGATGGCCGTGGTCTTGGACACGTGCAACGGCGTCGAGATTGGGTGTTCACCAATTCTTCATTCTATGATGCTTTTGATGATTTGACTCTGACACATCTTGCAAGGACGCCCTCTGACCATACTCCGCTGCTATTTATATATGTCAGCCTACAACTGTCTGGCCCACGATCGTTCCAATTTCTAGATGCATGGCTTTGACATCCGGACTTCCATGCTTATGTGAAGGAGGCTTGGATGTCATAGCTGACAATCGGTGGTACATACGGTTTCTACAAAAAGTTGACGCGATTAAAACATGACATCCAATCATGGAACAAGTCTATTTTTGGCACTATTTTTGATCGACTGCAGCAGGCTGATGCTGACATACGGCTTGACAAACAAAATTTTGACAATGATCCCACCAGTGACAATCGGCAGGCATATCACCATGCAAAAGCATCTTATATATTGGCCTCTAAATATGACTATGATTTTTGGAAACAAAAAGCGCAAATCAGATGGTTACGAGATGGAGATGACAATACCCAATATTATCATTCAGTGGTGAAAGGAAGACGTTGTAAAATGCACCTCCAGCGAATATATACGTCGGATGATATAATTTGTGATGCTCAGGGGTCCATACAACAAGAGGCAATTGCATTCTTCACAGCGTTGTTTACCCGTGAATCTACCGGCAATCAACAATCATCTTTTAGCCTCCATCCCCCAGCTGGTCACCGCAGCGGATGATAGCAGCCTTACACAGCTACCGCAGGCACATGAGGTAAAGGATACCGTCTGAGACTTAGATCCTCAGAGTGCTGCTAGGCCCGATGGTTTCCATGGTAATTGCTTTCGTGCATGTTGAGATATTATTCATATTATTGTGATCAATGCAGTCCAGGAATTTTTCTTAGGAATCCCACAACCTGCGATTATGGCTGGTTCTTTGATTATTTTGCTACCAAAATGTGATGCACCACGTACATTCAGTGACTATCGCCCCATATGTCTGGCAAATTTTATGAGAAAAATCTGTACTCGCATCATTTCTACACGGCTCAATCATTTGCTTCATAAACGGATTTCTCTGGAGCAAACAGGTTTCCTTAAAGGCCAGGAAATATCCTCTCAAGTACTCCTTACACAGGAAATGATACACATGCTTGACCGTGGGGGAGCAGGCAACCAGCTGTGTTTAAAACTGGACATGATGAAAGCCTTTGATCGAGTGAGCTAGGAGTATCTGGAGCTATTATTGGGGGCTTTTGGCTTCTCTGGGTTTTTTATTCGCTTGACTCTAAATCATTTGCGTAGTACACGGTTTTCCATTCTGATTAATGGCGTGCCATGCGGTTTTTTTGTCCTACTTGAGGTGTGAAACAAGGGGATTCTTTATCACCTTTGCTTTTCATTTTAGTATTAGAGGGCTTCAGTTGGGGGTTGAAAGCTTAGGTAGAAACGGGACGCATACGTCCATTCAGATTGGGCCGGATGCCTTATCTAATTAGATATCTGGCATATGCAGACGACTTATTAGTGTTTTTACGTGTGAACATTCGCAACCTTTGAGCTTTTACGGAATTTTTGACAGGGTATGAGACCGCATCGGGGCAGAAAGTTAATCTACAAAATAGCCGCTTTATAGTTTCAGCGAATGCATCACCGGCATGACGTCACCGTTTTGAGACTCTTCTTGAAATGCAGTCAACATCCTTACCAATTCGCTACCTTGGTTCCTTTTTACATAAGGGAATAACTCGAGCACAACATTGTACTACACTTTTGCAGCATATAGACTCGCGTCTACATGGATGGCAACACAAGCAATTATCTCAAGCAGGTAGATTAGTTTTGTTGCGTTATGTCTTAGCCTCTTTACCATTACATGTTATGGCTGCCGACAGGTTACCAAAGTCTGTTCTGCATATTATACATCAAAAAATGGATAAGTATTATTGGGGACCAAAACGACATTGGGTCTCTTGGTCTCGCATTCAAACTCCCAATGATGAAGGCAGTCTGGGCATTCAAAATTTACATACACTACAAGATGCGTATTCCTGTCATATATGGTGGTTTTATCATCAGAGAACAACGCTGTGGAGTAGATACATGATGGATAAATATGGCACCCAGGATGATTACATTCCGCTCTTATATGACTCTCCTACTTGGAAGTTAATTTGCTGATTTCACCCACGTTCCATGTCGCATTGTGACTGGGATGGTGAAACACTAATTTGGCAGCTCACTCCCTCTGGCATTTTTTTCTTTACAATCAGCCTATGAACTGTGTCGGGAAGCTCGTCCAACATTATTGTCAACTCAGTTTGTATGGCATAAACGGCAGCGGCCCGCCATCAGTAATTTTCTCTGGCAGTTGTCATATAGGGCGCTACCGTTGAAGACTTTTTGTGCCGCTCTCTTCTGATAAAGCCAACAATTTGCCCTTTTGCAAGCAGTCATCAGTTGAGGTTTCGCATTTGTTTCCGCACTATCCAAATATACGTCCCATTTGGGTCCATTATTCATCCTGTTTAGATGGGACAATTCCATCAGCCTTACACGTCTGGCAGTGTCTAATGTCATGGTGGCTCCGGTCAACTTCTAATTCGGTGAAAGGAGTTATGCAGATCATTGTTCCTGGGATAATTTTCTTTAACATTTGGCGGTCATACACGTCTATTGTCTATGACAATGACACTACTTGGAATATGATCTCTCTAATGTCAGCAATTCTGTCTGACATTTATGTCCGGGGGAAAACAATAGACGACACGAGCTTGATTTAGGTTCTTTATCGCTGCAAAAGTTGGGTCTGCTACCTCCACTGCGTACACATCGGATCCAGGTAATGCGATGGTTATCCCCACCGTCCAGACGCTTAAAGCTAAACATGGATGCGTCGGTGGGTAGACATTTTGCGGTGGACGGTGCAATTTAAGAGATTCTTCTGGTGCATGCATTAGTGCCATTTCATTTCGGTTACCATCATCTACACCGTTTGTGGCAGAAACCCAGGCTGCGTCTCTAGGACTTCTATATTACTTACCTTCTCATCCGTATATTATTCTAGAGACAAATTGTCACGCACTGTTGGCATCTCTTGCTGACTCAGCTCCTAGGCCGCATGCATATCATTTACGTAAGCTATATCACCTGGTCTGAAATACTCAAATATTTGTTTAGCATACATATCGGGAAGCTAATTTAGCAGCGCATTACTTAGCTCAACATGGTTTAATCAATGCTCCTACATGTTGCTTTACTCCGGCATCTTTACCATCCATCGTATGCAGCTGTGTCTCGCTGGATATTACCATCGGCCATCTTCGACATGTTTGACGTCTTTGTCTTCCATATAGATTGGCACTCCAACATAATCACTGCCTGCATTCTACGGACTACAGGCAGACTGGGTACGGTTTGGATTTTGGTAATTTTCATGTTTTCCCTTGCATATTTGTCGCTACTCACATTTTACATGTTTATTGCATGGATGACTGTCGATGCTCATGCACGCTTCTGCTCCGACAGACGACTTCGCCACCATCAAAATCCAGACGGCTACTATCATTGTACACTTGCTATCCCAAATCGGATAAATATGTACTCTTTTTCCTTAGTATAAGATTTTATCCACAAGGGTGGTTTTGCTTGCCAAGGTTTTGATGAGGCATATCATATCCGTTTTAGGTGGCACTACTTTCCCCGTCCCATTAGAGATTTACAGTTCTTCAT
Organism: Eustoma russellianum; assembly: GCA_036186865.1. Lineage (NCBI taxonomy): Eukaryota > Viridiplantae > Streptophyta > Magnoliopsida > Gentianales > Gentianaceae > Eustoma > Eustoma russellianum. Next base: position 26,416,597 of record AP025069.1, on the reverse strand, counting down.
CTTTCTGCCTTTAAGCAGTTTCATTTTGCTATACTTTGAACTTTTATGTTTCAACGGTATTCCTCTGTCATAAGTGAGTGAATAATAATAATAAAAGCGGGAGTCCACGAACTCCTTATATATATATATATGTGCATATATATATGTGTGTGTCTATATATATATATATATATATATATATATATATATATATATATATATATATTAGGTGAAGGACGGGCGGTACCATTTGATATTTTATTAATAATAATAAACCCTCACTTGTGGCGGAGGAATACCGTGGTTACATTTGTTGCAGGAGACTCTCCCACGTAAAAATCGAGTAAAGGGATGTAAATGTACAAATGTGAAATTGTCAAATAATAAAAGCAGTTTAAATCTAAAGTTTATAAGGCAAGAATATAAATGAATAGAAGAAAGCAGCCTCTTGAAGTTGTAGAGTGTCTGGATCCTGCACCAATTTGTTCCTCGAAAACCGCATATGTCACATAAGAGAAAACAGTGAGAATGATATAAGGAAATGCAGTATAACAATATCGTGATGATCCTATACGTACCGTCATTGCTTGTATTCCTAAAGAACATATTGCAACATTAAGATGAGAAAATGTGTTGTTCACGCCCTCAAATGCCAATAGGTATTTTAATAGCTCATATGCAGCCGAATATGGTCCTCACCATAGTCAAGGAAAATTTGATTGTTATCCTGACAATATGTATGATATAATGTATAGCCTAAAGCAAGTAGAGGCAAAACAATAACATACCCAAGCTGCCTATGCCAAAATATGACATAGGCAACGATTTCATGTGTTCGCCAACTTTTTGGGAGACATAATGCATAACCAATGGCGGCAAGCTGAGATGTCGTAGGCAAACTTCCACCAATGCCACAGTAGAGTACAATATCCCAAAAGCAGGCAATGATATATCTCAACATATTCAGAAAAATAAAGTATGTTATCCCTAGTATGAACATGAAATAATGTAAGAGATGGAGTATTAAGATGCAGAAAAAACATACCAACGTTGTCTATGTCGAGATGACATATGCAACGGTTGCTATCGTGCCAACCCATCGGGAGACATTTGAATCAAAGTCGTAAGTGTGGAACTGAAGCATCTAAAGTAATGGTGCTATGAACTTCATATGGCAATGCTGATAAAGTCGTGTATAATGTTTTGACCACATATGGGCTTGTTTTTGGACGTTTTTAGTAAGGCGTTGGACCATGTTTATGTTGTATTTAATTGTAGTCTTAGTCTTCCTTGATAGTAGCCTTATTAGATTATATTTTGAATAGGTTTTATGACTGACTTTTTAGCATTTGTTTCAGATTTCCCCCCCTTTTTATAGGCTATGGCCGCCCCTTTTGTGAGAACATTATGAGATTTTTTGATGAAATGAAACTTGTGTCTTCTCGCTCAATGGAGAGCATCTTTGTTTTCTTGATTTCTCTCTAAAAATCAAGTCTGAAAACCTTGAAAGTTTGAGCATGCTTGAGGGTGATTGCCAAGACAAGATGAATGCTGCCTAGGAAGATGTTTATCATTTGCCTAGTCTACACCATTCTTCAAGGATTGATTGCTCATTTCAGCCCCTACGGAGACAACCGAAGCAAAGAGATTTTTACATCTTTGTGCCTCAACCATTGATGAAGAAAGGCTTGGATAAAAGAGTGTATCTGCACTTGTGCTTGCATCAGTGTAAGGCAGTAGTACCTCATGTGGATGAAAATGTTCCATTTCTTGAAGATTGTGGCTGGCCAAAAGACATTGTAATTCATAGGCGGGATGTGATTAGGGAACGATTATGGAAGGAGAGTAGATCATATAAATTTGAGTTGAATAAGTTGTTCAAATGCAAAGTTGAGGTGAAACATGCTGTACAATAATTGTCCGTGAAGCAAAACCACTTTTATAAAGTAGTGTCTAGTTTGCCAGAAATTTAGTATGTTAGATGCTCAAATCGGAAGACTCAACATTCTCGATGGTGTCTTCGAGCAAGTTTGAAACAAATGCATAATTACTGAGAGATTGACATGTTCCACGTCCATCATAGCGACACGAATGCAAACATCACAGCGGATCATAGGAATGTCGATTCAAACATGGTTAAGAGAATGATTAGAGAAACATTAATTAGAATGTAAACTTCGGAACACAAGATGTTCAAAAAACTGTAAAAGGGAAGCTTGAATGTGGACGTCAAGTACAAGAAAGAATTGAGGGGAAAAAGGAAGCAATGACAATATTGTAAGGTGATTGTCTCAAATTTTTTCGTGAGTTGCCTCGTTACATGACTGCCTTTGAAGCATAAAACAACGGAACCATTTTCTGTTAGAGACATGATCCAGAATTGACCACTGTTGATATAAGAGGTGTTCGGTAAAGTTTTTTGGCATTCAAACGGTCCATTCCTGGCTTTCAACAATGTCGGCCACTGATATTAATTGACGGAACACATTTGTTGGCACACATACCAAGAAATTATCGACTATTGTTGGGGTTGACGCGATTGACCATATATTTCTGCTTGCTTATGCTATTGTTGATGAGGAGAGCAAACACAACTAGGAATGGTTGCTTAAAAAAACGCGTCAGTTTATAATCAGTGACGTGAAAGATGTACATTTGATTTTGGACCAATCCACTAGCCTTCATGCAGTGATTCGATCAGATCCTACATGGCAACAACATTATGCGTATCTTAGATTTGTCACCATCACATCAGATCGAATTTTTCATCTAAGTTTGTAGTCAATGAATTTATATAGTTTATAGACTGTGTATGATCCTATTGTTGAATTCATGCACAATCAATTTCTATAGATAAGTTTCCTGGTAAGGAGTTAGTAACTATCCTATGGGCTGCTGCATCAGAACACAAAGTGCACAAGTTTACAGAGTGTATGGAGAAGATGAAGGCACTGAGTAAAGACGCATGCGATTTCCTTAAGCAAATTCCACTTGTTACATGTACATTGTCGCACGACGGTGGTATGAGGTATTATATAATGGCAACCAATTATTCAGAGTTGTGGAATAGTGTCCTCAAAGGTGCTAGGTGTTTACCAGTGATTGTTTGTGTTCAAACAATTTTCAAAAGAAGGGTAAAGATGTTTGACAAGAAACAACAAAAGGCACTTGTTCATACTAACGACGGGGATAGATGGCCTCTGAAAGTGCAGCAACGGTTTATTCACAACGAGAGCAATACCAGAAAACACAAGGACGAGCAGGTGTGTATGAAATTGTCACTCGATTGATGCCAGGTGATGGCGGTGTTGCATATGCTGTCAATCTGCTTGAAAAAACTTGCATTTGTGGTAAATTTAAGTTTTGCCACATGCTTTATTCACATGCTATGCAAGTACATAAGAATGTGGCAGCAGAATTGGTTACTCCTTTCTACTCATGCTAAGCAACGTTAAGCGCTATAATGGTTCGTGTTGGACCATACGCCTGCAATAATCGCCACTAGAGGGGGAATGTGAATAGTGTTTAGCGGAAATTACACTACTACCCTTGAATAAAATCCCCTTTCAAAACAGAATCTGAGATCTCCTCGGATTTAGTACCCGTTTTTAAAAATTCAAAACTCTGTGTACACAACTCCAAAAATTATGAAACTTTACAGAAATTAATTTCAATATCTTAAACAGACCCTGTCCAAAAATGAGACAAAAATAAGATCGTTTGGCTCTTCAACCAAATAAAAAGATTCAGATGATCAATCTAGACAGAATTGGACAGAATAGTGCTGAATTTTGAAAACATGTTTCTCTTTAATTACTCAACCAAAAAAGGTGATCTTTATGTCAAATAGTGCTGAATTTTGAAAACATGACCCAAAAATTGTTAAGATATAAATTGTTTTAATGATGTAAATATGTTTTAAATAAGTTAAATTTATACTTGAGACTTGATGCAAAATGAAAAAAATTACACTATGTCAAAAATGGTTAAGATTGGAACTCACTGTCCAACATCGATCTCTCAGACTGAGGACATCGATTGATCGATGTCTCTGACTTCGATCAATAGATGTCAGGCAGAAAACTTTCTGTCCAATATCGATCTCTCAACCTGGGGGACATCGATCGATCGATGTCACTTCAGTCTCTCCCCAAATAGACTTCGATCGATCGCTGTCAGGCAGAAAACTTTCCGTCCAACATTGATCTCTCAGTCTAGGGGACATCGATCGATCGAAGTGACATCAGTCTCTCCAGGGGGACTTCGACCGATCGATGTCCAGCAGTTTCAAAATTGCAAAGTTTCTGGAGGACATCGATCTCTCACCCCAGGCACTTCGATCGATCGATGTCCCCAGAATTCAAATTTTCATGAACGTTGGAACAAAATCCAAGGAAGATTCATGGTATTTTCTCTATCCAATCTTGCTCAAATTTCTTGTAGACTTTACTCCAACATACTACATGTTTCCTTGACTATTGTATCCTTGTCTAAGCAATCCTAGGTTGACTATTGAGGATCAAATTACTCCATAGGGTGGTTAAACACTATTTGGACATTATCTTGACATTTGGTGTAGTTGAAGACATGGTGGAGGCTTCGAAAAATGTGGTGAACTTTATCTATAAATGGAAGAAGCTTGGATGAGGCAAATACACACTTTCACCATCATCAAGCTTCATCATTCATTGTAGTATACTTCTTTCATATTTGTAAAAGTGCTTAAAGCTTGTTAAGCTTTTCTTTGTTCTTCATTGTTGTATATTGGGAGATACAGAGTCTAATACAAGAGGAACCATAAATATTTGATATCTTTCTTGTGTTTAAACTAGTGAGAAAGTGTGAACCCACTATTTCCTTCAACCAACTGTGAGAAAGTTCTTAATAGAACTTTGTTGAAGTTGTGAGATAGCAAGAAGTTGTTCTTGCTAGAGCTGTAGTTGCTGTAGTTGCAAAAGTGTATTTTGTGCAAGAAGTTGCTGTTGTGGTTGCTTACACTAAGGTGTTAGTGTAAGTTTTGCTGTGGTTGTTTTTATTAGCTTTAATAAGAAGAGTAGTTGTTGAAAATCCACTTTGGCAACAAAGTGGTAGTGAAGTAGAATCATTTACGATTCAAACCACTCTATATCCGGTGTACACATTCATTGCTTCTCATCTCCCATTCTTGCTTTGATTTTGAAATCCATTTGAGTTGAGCCACAAAAGAAAATTCCGTAAAATTGCCCAACACTCTATTCACCCCCTCTCTAGAGTGTGTTTCGGACCTAACAATTGGTATCAGAGCCTAACCTTGATTGCTTGGACAATCTTTGCAAGTAGCAAGGTTAAAGATCATGGCAATGACAACCTCTTCATCCTACACCTCAACTTTCAAGCCAACTGCACTATTCTCAGGATCAATCACTAAAGCACCTATGTTTAATGCCCAAAATTACTCTTTGAGGAAATTTTGAATGATCAATCATTTGAAAGGCTATGGATTTGATATATGAAGAGCCGTTCTCAAAGGAATCGAAGTTCCTATGATTACCAACTCAAAAGGAGAATCAATGTTCAAAGATGAGGATGACTACACCGACGAAGAGAAGATAAACTTCGCCATCAATGGTAAAGCATTTGATATTCTTTCAAGTGCTCTTATCGCCATCGAGCTTATAAGACTTCAAGGTCTTGAAACAGCTCATGAAGCATGGAAAATGCTTGAAATGGTACACGAAGGGACTGAGCAAGTAAGAATGGCCAAAAGACTTATGCTCATAAATGAATATGAAATGTTCGGGATGAAGAGCGGGGAAAAGATTGAGGAGACAATCAATCGATTCACACGAATAATGAATCAACTTTCCATGATGGACAAGAAAATCTCAAATGAAGACATTGTCTCAAAACTTCTCAACTCTTTGCCAAGAGAATGGACACCAAAAGTCACTGCCATCACCGAGTCAAAGAATCTCAAGACTCTTACACTTGATGAGCTATCCAGTAATCTTCTTACTCATGAAATTCTTATTAATCCTATCAAGCCCACACAAACATCACACAAAGGATTGGTGGTAGAGTCCGATGAATCGGATGAGGAAGTTGCTCTTCAAGTAAGAAAATTTAGAACAATACAACAACAACAACATTACCCCATTGTCTTAGAGGCTCCCACCTATGGCGGAGTATGGGGGGTCGGATGTACGCAACCATACCCATGTGTTAGAAACACATGGAGGTTGTTTCCCAATGACCCATAATGAAAATTACGTGTCGATCAAATGCTACTTCACAATATAAGAAGAGCAGCCAATTTAGTGAGTCATTTTGCTTTACTCCATCATATTCCAAAGTCAAGGAATATGCCATTTAGAAGAATGGCAACAAGAAATAAAGCTCAAGCAAGAAATTTCTTCAAGAGACCACCCAAGGAAAAAGAAGCAAGTGAAAATTGCTATATATGTGGTAGACCCGGTCACTTCATTGCCGATTGCCATGTAAAGGAGCTGTAAAAAAAAGAAAAGAAGGCATTTCCTCAAAAGAAGAAAGCTCTTAATGCGGAGGTAACCACGTGGGATGATCTCTTTTCCAAATCGGAAGGAGAAGAAAGTGAAGATCAAGATGTTGGACTTGTTGCAATAGTTGAAAATCCAAAAGCTCAACATACTTGTCTCATGGCAATTGAAGATGACCTTGAGGTAAATTCTAATCCTTCTAATTTACAAGATGAAATAGGGGATTTGCAAGATGATTTTGAAAAACTGAATTTAAAGTATAAACATTTGAAGAAAGAGTTCAAGAAGTGCATTTTAGAAAATAAGAGCTTGCATGATAAGAACATTTTGATGTTTCAAGATCATGACATCATACTCACCATGCATAAAACCGTACCTCTTGAAAATGTGGAAATTAGTAAAGAATGTGAGAAACTAAAGTTAGACTTGCAAAGACTAACCAATGGTAAAAATAATCTAGACAAACTACTTGGAAACCAAAGAATTGGAAATGATAAATCCGGTTTAGGATTTAATTCATCACATTCTTCCATTAAGCCTAAGTCATTAAAGAAAAAGGCAAACAAGAGAAAAACACAACATGACTCATCATCTTCTAAACCAAGGCATGTACCCACTTGTTTTCATTGTAACAAAGTAAGACATGTGAAGAATGCATGTAGAGCTAGATTTGGAAGTATGTATGTGTAGCGCCCCGGCCAGATACTAGACATCGGTACCAGTGCACCCGCCGTAGCCTACTACGAGAACTACGAAGCGTCAAAGCAGATCAAGCACACGTCATTCATGAAGTAAGATAAATCAGCGGAAACGACGTAGAATAAAAAACTTCAATAACAATAATATCCCAAATGAAACACAGCGGAAATAAAACGTGTCAGGGAGAGTGTCTAAAGTATCCTTCAATACAAAGTTTTAACAGTAATTCCCTCAACTAAAGGATATGGACTATAAGCCTGTCCATTTTAGTGACTATCGTCCCAATGAGCCCACTCGCCGATATCTTCTACAAAAATCATCTCGTACTTTGACTCACCTGAAAAGCAGATAGAGTAATTGTTCTTAGCGAAAACATCGCTAGCAAGTAACCTGTCTATACACCTTACGGGACCACACATGACGAGTCACCAGTATATAAATCAATGCCCAAAATAAGGTTCTCGGGTTAGCAAATATTATCTTTATAATGGTTCATCAAATCCAAATAATCCACATAATTGACACACAAAATGAAACCAACATATAGAGCCAAACACACCACATAAACAGAACATATGCTAGTAACATTTCTTGCATGTCAAATCTTATGCTTCGTGTATCATGATGCATGTACTTCTTCAAACCCACACACAAAACCCATGCATATGTCTTCTTTCGTAAACATGTCATGCGTGTCATTTCACAAAACTTTTCATAATTCTTCTTATCATATTCTTCGCGTGGCAGAACTTTATACCCCGTGGGTGATCAGTCCACAACAAACAGAACTTTATACCCCGTGCTGAAAAGTCCACGGCCCCATAACATATAACTTTATACCCCGTGCTGAAAGGTCCACGGCCCCATAATGTATAACTTTATACCCCGTGCTGATAGGTCCACGTCCCCATAACATAACTTTATTTTCTGTGCTGATAGGTCCACAACCCCATAAAATAACTTTATTTTCCGTGCTGATAGATCCACGGCCCCATAAAATACTTTATACCCTGCTGTTGATTCACATGTCACGCTTTTATACCCTGCTTTCGCAGGCATGACTTTTATACCCTGCGATCAACCAGCAACCATAGTTGCTTTTCGAAAACTTTAATCTTCTTTTCAAACTCGTGTTCTTTTTGCAAAACAAAACTCATGTCGAAATGCAAAGTGTTCATGTCATGATGCAGAATGCTCCTGTAATATCATATCAAACGTGTAAACATGCACACACACACTTTACATATCAAGTACAAAGTCTTGAACCTCTATCACACCCTGCTCGTACTATTTCATATCCTGTCGTATTATAAAAATCATCTCGGGTTCCCACTTAAACTTGCTCATTCGTACTTCCTCAAACACACCTTGTTCGTACCATTTTATGCCCTCTCATATTTCTAACTCACTTCGAATTCATACCTAACTTTACTCATTCACACTTAGTGTTTACAACTCAAGTACAGCTCATTCATACCACTTCATGCCCTTTCGTCTCGCAAATTCACTTCGAATTCATACTTAACCCTACTCATTCACACTTAATGTCTACAACTCAAGCACACTTCAAAAACATTCGTATTTTATGAGCAATGGAAGAGAATAAAGTTATTACCCATACCTAGGGGACCTAATGGGTCAAAAAGACTTCCAGTACACTTGGAACGCCTACTTTAGGCGCCTAAAGTGACATGAGGCGCCTATACTAGGCGTTCGAAGTGTTCGGGAATGTGTTGTATGCATCGAACGCCTACATGAAGCGCCTTATGTTGACATGAAGCGCCTAATGTGGTGTTCGAAGTGTACGGAGATGCACTGGGACACATTGAATGCCTACTTTAGGCGCCTAATGTGACTTGAAGCGCCTAAAGTAGGTGTTCGAAGTGTTCTGACGGTTCCAGAACTGCAGTTTTTTTGCAGTAGCTTCTTCCCATCACCTTCCTCCTTCACCCCTTTCATGTTTAACACTTCAAGATCCATCTTAACATCTAGATTCATCATGCTTAACACACAACTAACATGAATTGATTCTTAAAGCTATTGGTTGCATCAACCTTAAGCCTTCTATCATTTATATTCCTAGATGTATCATCAATCTTCAACACATGCCCAACTTGCAGCACACATCATCTAAACCTTCTTCAATCCATCTCAAATCAACTAAAACAACTCTTAGGATACATAACCATTATCACAACACACAATTTACAACAAAGATGACATTTTAAGGGCATGTTTGTCAACAATTAAGCACAATATAGATACTTTCAGATTTAGCCCCAAAGAACACAACTTTACTCATCCAGACAACAACAAATACATAAAGTAGAGCATTTAACATGAACACGTCAAAATTACCAATGTGTGATCCAAATTTTCTCTTTATAATAACATAGGGCCTGTCGAAACCAAAATTTGCGTAAAGCATATAGAAAGATTACTTGCCTTTGTTTCTAGATAGTCTTACGAGTGTACTGCAGGATTTCGGGAAGGATTGAACCCAGGTTGACCACAGGTTCTTCTTCCTCTTGTTCTTCCTTTCTCTCTTTCTATTTTCTCTCTATTTTCTCCTCTCCTTTCTTCCCAGCCGTTTCCCCCCTGCTGTCCTCTTGTGATAACCACCGTTTGGTGCTTGTGGGGAGTTATACTCCTTTGTGTAACTCCCCCAACATTTAAGTGGGGAGGATAGTTTTGGTATTTTGGCCTAATTTCCGCAATTTTAGCTTTTTGATTATTTTCTCACCTACAATTCATTTAACTAAGCCTCATAAACTTATACATTTAATAAGATTATATTTTAAGTTGTTTTCTAATTATTAACAGCCAGACTTAAAAGTTACGGGGTATGACAGTATGTTTGGAAGCCTAAGGGTTGACAAACTAACCCTAAAGGACCCAACCATCAAAGGGTACCAATGCATAAATCTGTTGGTTTTGTAGGCTCTCAAGATAAATGGAGTAGCCAAAGAAGAAGGAACCAAATAGCTTATGGACAGCGGATGTTCAACACACATGACCGGAGACAAAATGTTGTTCACCAAGCTCAAGCTCCAAGATGGTGGAACGGTGCATTTTGGCAATGGGAGAGCCAAAATCCTTGGACATGGAGAAATTAGTAACTCTTCTTTTAACATTAATAATGTACTATATGTAGGAGGGCTTAAATATAATTTGATAAGTGTTAGCCAACTATGTGATGCTAATTTTCAAGTTGAATTTGTGAAAAGAAAATGCATAGTGAAAAAGAACGATAAGATTGTTTTTGAGGCTATAAGGAAAAATGATGTTTACAAATTTAGCACACATGATTTGATATCACAAAATGTTTCTTGCCTAGCTGCCAAAAAAGATTTGACTCAACTATAGCACAGACGACTTGGACATATTAGTTTTAAAAATTTCAAAGAGATTTGCAAAAATGAAAAGGTCCAAGGTCTTTCAAAACTGAATTTCGAAAACCATGGCTTATGTGACACTTGTCAAAAGACAAAGCTTGTTAAAGCAAGCTTCAAGCCCAAAAGTGAAATCTCCACCACCAACCTCTACAATTGCTTCATATGGATTTGTATGGGGATATTTGTACGACAAGTCTAGGTGGAAAACATTACACCTTTGTGGTGGTAGACGACTTCTCTAGGTACACTTGGGTAATTTTTTAGCCAAAAAGAATGATGCATGCCAAGAGTTTATAAAACTTTACAGGAGATTAGGTAATAAAAAAGAAGACACAATTAAGGAAATTAGAAGTGATAGAGGTGGTGAGTTTCAAGAATTTTGTATATCCAAAGGGTATGGACACAATTTCTCGGCTCCAAGAACTCTTCAACAAAATGGTGTTACGGAAAGGAAAAATAGAACACTTCAAGAAATAAGTAGATCCATGTTAAATGAATTTGAGCTACCCAAGTATTTTTGGCCGAAGCCGTAAACACCACTTGTCATGTGATTAATAGAGTTTATTTGAGACAATCTCTCAAAAAGACTCCTTATGAGCTTTGGAAAGGTAGAGTACCAAATATTAGTTATTTCAAGGTATTTAGTTGTAAGCGTTTTATATTTAACACCAAAGATAACTTGGATAAACTCGATTTCAAAGCGGATGAAGGAATCTTTATGGGATATGCTCAAAATAGCAATGCACTTAGGGTATATGATAAAAGAAGCATGAAAGTTGAAGAGTCAATTCATGTCAAGTTTAGTGAACTCATTAAGGATGAACCAAGCATTAATAATGATGATGATGAAATAATTGAAGTAAGTCATATAGAAAAATTTGAGAATCCAAAAGGTAATATTGTCATTGACCTTAGGATTGACCCCCTTAAACCTAAGATTGAAGAAGAAGAAGTAGGAGGAGACACCTCAAATTTACCGGATTCATATAAGTATAGGAAATATCATTCTAAAGAATTAATATTAGGTGAAACTAGTCAAGGCATAATGACTAGGAGGAAATTTAATGAAAATGCCTTCATTTCACAAGTTGAGTCTAAAAATATAAAAGAGGCAATAAATGATAAAGATTGGGTATTAGCCATGCAAGAAGAGCTAAATCAATTTGAAAGGAGTGATGTTTGGGAATTAGTGGATAAACCTAGTGATCATCCCATAATTGCACTAAATGGGTATTTAGAAACAAAATGGATGATAAAGGAAATATCAGTAGAAATAAAGCTAGGTTAGTAGCTCAAGGATATAGACAAGAAGAAGGCATAGACTATGATGAGACCTTTGTTGGATCGTGCACCTACAATAAACACCACTAGAGGAGGGATGAGTAGTGGTTAGCGGAAATTACACTACAACCCTTTGCAAACATCCCCTTTGAAAACAGAATCTGAGACCACCTCAGATTCAGAACCTGTTTTTAAAAAATTCAAAAATAATTGTACACAACTCCAAAAATTATGAAACTTTCCAGAATTTAACTTCAATATGTTAGAAAGACTCTTTCCAAAAATTAGATAAAAATAAGATCGTTGGCCCTTCAAACAAATAAAAAGATTCAGATGGTCAATCTGGACAGAATTCGACAGAATGTTGCTGATTTTGAAAAACGTGTTTCTCTTTGAATACTCAACCAAAAAGGTTGATATTTATATCAAAACACTCCTTAGGATGTGTAGATGATGTTTCCAAAGGCCCTGACCTCAATCAATTTCTGATTAATACAGAATTTAAGTTTTCTTAAAACTGGTCAGGTTGCAGCCAGATTGGAGCAGTTATCTTACAAGGACTGAAAGACTAACTTTTCCTTTCTCAAATAAATTGATTCTTGTTGCAAATGAAAGCTAATAGTCTGAAGTATAACTCTACCAAAAATCATGAATTTTGAAAGTGTTTAGCTATTTTGCCAAATTGTGAGAAGTTGTGTGAAAACTGCAGTAAAAACGGGCAGAAAACAGAAATGAAGAAACAAGACAAGAACACCGAGAATTTATCCTGGTTCGGTTAATGTGACCTACTCCAGTCCCAAGGAACACCTTTCTTTGGATTTCACTATAAAATGAATAACCTTACAACAAGAACCAAGCTTGATCCTTGGGGTATACACCAACCCTATTCAAGACTTGGATAATCACCTTCCATGCAACACTTAGTTGCAATAACTTTACAACCTATTGATGTAGCCTTATAGAAATGGCTAATCAATATTACAAATAAAGCTCAAGAGGCTTGTAGCTCAACAAAAATAACAAGAACACCTTTGCTACAAAGAATGGAACAAGAACAACAAGAAGAAAATGATAGCTAGACAAATCAACAATGCTTTTCAAGTGAGCTTCAAGTGTGTTTCATCTTCTTCACCATTGCCTCCTATTTATAGTGTGAATTGAGTCTTGAAGATAAGAACTCCAATGTGTCAACATCTTCATCATCAAGTCCTGCTTGTCTTCACATCATTGGTTGGCCACATAATCATCTTGTACACTTGGAAACATGAGACAAAATGATTGGTCCACCTTGGAATTTCAGCATGACCGAATTTTTCACCCTTGAAATAGTAATTAAAATGTGAAGATAAAGTAGTAGGATAATATCCATAACAACTCCACTATCCCCTCAACTCCTTGGCAAGATAATAGGCACGTGGGAGTTGAATTTTGACCAACAAATCTGCTTAAAATAGCTTGTAGCCGTTGGCTACACTTTCAAATTTTCCAAGTTGGCAATTTTTTGCCAACTAGCTTCTTTTTAGTTGGTCCACTTGTCACCAAGCTATAAAATGAATAATGTATCACCTCCACCTGATTATACACGTTTGGAGGCTTGCAAATATGTGTATCAACTCAGATTTTTGAAGAAGAAATCACCAAATAATAATTGACAAGATTACGTCAACACGAAACACCAAAATTCCCAATATTTCTTCTTGTATGTTGTGATCATTTGCACACCTTGAACAACTTTATATTCTCTAAAATATGATGATAAATATGCTCCCATAACATATATAGAAGAGTCTTTAAGAAAGAAATAGAATGTGACATCACAACTCGTCACATATTCCGCTACAGTCGATAATATCATCATGTAAGAGAAATAATATTAAATCACCATATAATCTTCAAAATAATCATAGATCAATTCCAGAATGATTATAAGAATATACTCAAGAGATTCCTTGAGTGAAAATACCAAAAATACTCTCAGGGGTGAAATGATCAAAATGCCCTTGGTGAGAGAAAACTCCAGAAATGACCCCGGTGGGCAGAAATGAATAGTATAACACCTTTGTCATGATGAATAAGATAAGAATATGTCCTTGAAGTATTTCCACCATATCATGTTCCTACAAAACTCAAAATACCAATTTTTCCCTTTTTGGTAAATTGTAGAAACTTCCAAGGCACATTAGTCACAATGTATCAAAAAACATAATAATCACATAATGGACATGTATAAATAATGTACAAATTAAAACAACCAATTTATCACATTTTAGAAAAATATTTCTAGAAACCCTAGACATGGATCGATTGAAGTGCCTCAGCTTCAGAGATCGATGTCTCACAGTAAGTTTCAGAATTTGTCTCTGACCTACATCGATCGATCAAAGTGAGGGTTCGATGTACATCGATCAATCGATGTGTCTCAGGTTTAGAGATCGATGTCACACCATAAGGTCTTGAACTTTCACTGCCTTACATAGATCGATCGATGTGAGGGATCTATGTGCATATACCGATCGACGTGCAACAACCTGAGAGATCTATGTCAATTTTTTCAACTTTTAATCACATATAGCACCATGTATGATATTTTTAAATATTTACCACTTAAAATCATGACTTTGAAAATTATCCAAACATATTTATCAACCTTTGCCCCTGTAGCTAGGTGGGAAGCTATTAGGATGCTATTAACATATGCATGCTATAAGAATTTCAAACTATATCAAATGGATGTGAAATTCGTATTCTTGAATGGAATAATTCAAGAAGTGTATGTAGCTCAACCACCAGGGTTTGAAAATCATGATTATCTAAATCATGTATTTAAACTCAAAAAGGCCCTTTATGGACTTACAAGCACCTAGGGCATGGTATGAAAGATTAAGTAACTTCCTTCTTGAAAATGAGTTTTCAAGAGGAAAAGTCGACACTATTCTTTTTATGAAAGAACAAGGAAACCATCAATTGCTTGTTCAAATTTATGTGGATAATATTATATTTGGTGCTACTAATGATTCTCTTTATGAGCATTTTGCTAAATTGATGGAAGGAGAATTTGAGATAAGCATGATTGGTGAACTCAACTACTTTCTTGGTCTTCAAATCAAGCAAACTCAAGATGGAGTATACATATCTCAAACAAAGTATACAAAGGATTTACTCAAGAAATACAAGTTTGAGGATGGAAAAAGTGTGAGCACACCAATGAGCACAAGTACAAAGCTTGACAAAGATGAAAAAGGAAAGCCGGTTGAGATAACCAAATATAGGGGTATGATTGGTAGTTTACTTTATTTAACCGCTAGTAGACCGGATATTTTGCATGCTGTGTGTTTATGTGCTAGATTTCAAAGTATGCCTAAGGAATCGCATCTAGTTGCCATTAAACGTATCTTTAGGTACTTGAAAGGAACCTTGAGCTTTGGGTTGTTTTATCCCAAAAATGGTTGTTTTGATTTAAGAGGGTATAGTGACTCCGACTATGCCAGAAATCTAGTTGATAGGAAAAGCACCTCCGGGACATGCCAATTCCTTGGAGATTGCTTAGTTTCTTGGTTCTCCAAGAAACAAAATGGTATGTCACTTTTAAAGGCGGAATCCGAATATGTATCGGCCACTTCATGTTGTGCACAACTACTTTGGATGATCAATACCTTAAACAATTACAATGTGAAGTTTGATAAAGTCCCATCTTATGTGACAACACTTCAGCCATAAGTATAGCACAAAATCCAGTTCACCATAGTAGGACAAAACATATTCAAGTGAGGCATCACTTCATAAGGGATTGCATTCAGAAAGGATTAGTATGTGTTGAATTTATTCCAAACAATGACCAACTAGCTGATATCTTTACTAAATCTCTTCCTACTGAGACATTTGAATCAATTAGAACAAGATTAGGGATGATAAACAATGGTTAGAGGGTCAAAACTGTAAAAAAGACAGATTCCAGCATAAATCGATCGATCTATGTAGCTGTTTTCAGAGACTGATGTAAAACAGACATCGATCGATCGAAGTTGAGGGACATCGATCGATCAAAGTCTCAGACATCGATCGATTGATGTCGTCGCGGGCAGAAACTTAAAAGGTGCGAAAACCTTATTCTTCATCATTTTCCTCTTCCACCCAAACGAACCCTAATCTCCTATCTCTGAGAATTTCAACATCCATGAATCTCAAATCCAAATCCTTGCAAAAATCCTTATTTCTGCTTCAAATCAAGCACTCTATTCATAAATCCCATCCATTTCATCAATTTCATCCCAAAATTTCGGAACTTTTCGTGCCCTAAAATCTCCATGGCTCCCAAAACGAAAAACCCAACCAAAAGGCAAAGAACATCTTAGGAGGAATCAAATGTGCCTCCACACTCTCATCCTCAGGTTCCAACCGGGTCTAGGACGCAAGGGTTGAGGAAGAAGTCAACTTCCTCTCATGAAGCTATGTTGAGTGAGACAAGAGGAAGGCTAACCCTCAACAATTTTCGATGGTTCAAGGCCGGAGAATACAAGGATGCTTTGAAAGAGCCTACGGGCATAGGTAAATTTGCCTACATATCACTTAGAGCTCAATTGTTATTTCATGAATGGGATAGTAAGAAAAGATCCACCATTCCACTAAAATAGCTCAAAATTGAAGATATTGTGAGCAATGAGGAATTGAGGCCGATCATCGATTGGTTTGATGTAAAAAATGGAGACCTGTTTGGGAGGTCTCTCAAATGACAAACATGTCTACCTGTTATACTAGAATGTTTTAGGCTAATCTATGGGTAGACTACCGTAATGGAGTTCCTTGTTGTTTAAACTCAGTAATAGATGGTCAGCTGTTGGAATTTAGTTCTAAAACCATAAATGAGTTGCTTGAGGTTCCTGATGAGGTTTGGGAGGATTTTGATCCATGGAGGTGGGATATATATAAGTATCAAATTTCCGAGGATGAGGTTAAAACATTCCTTGGATTTCACACACCAAAAACACTAATGACATGTCTTTGGTGTATCGAATCTTGATAGCCATTAGTCACTTTTTGTGTCAATGGTAATTCGGCTAAACTCCCTAGCAATTTGGATTTTTATATATCTTACCATATTGCTATGAGGGAAACGGTGAATTTTGGGGAGATTGTTTTTGCGAATATGATGGAAGCCGTAACAAAGAAATCAAAGGCGCTTCCATATAGCAATCTCATTTATAGATTGCTCAAAAAGGCTAATGTGGAGTTGGATGAGGAATGCACTAAACAAATATCCAATAAGGATTATTACACCAAGGCCAACGTCCAACAGATACACAAGTCGCACAAAGAAGCACAGAGGCGGGGTGTACAACATGACCAAAAAGAGGAAGAAGCTGAAGACATTCACCCGAAGACTCCGTTCCTCTACCACCACCCACTGAACCTCCCACTGAACCCTCATCTCACCCCCAAACACAACCGCCCTCACAACCAAGCTCTACCTCCCAAGTGGACAAAGGAAAAGCTCCAATGGCAGAAGCTAGTGATTCAGAGGAGCAATTTGACGCGGAGACTGAGATTGAGGAAATCAATCGCACCCTTGGTCAATAGGGAGAAGATCTAACCAAGGAAGCCGTACGCATTGATGACTTGGAAAAGGAAAACGCAAGTCTCACAAATAGGGTTAAGACTTTAGAGACAGAGCTGAATGCACAAAAGTCCAAGTACCAAAAATTGAAGACAAAGCTCAAGGAAGCCCTATCAGGATTATGGTTCTCTTCCGATGAAGAGTAGTTCTCCGATGCTTCTCCATTCCCCTCGTAGCTATAGGATTGGCTTGGAAGTTGAGACTACTCATGTATCTCATAAACTTCGTATTTGCATAATGATATTTCAATTCTTCATTTTCGTCTCTTATCATTTTGTGATGTTTTCAGAAAGGGAGAGAAGTTGGTTTGGGTTTTGATGTGTTGATAGTTGATGTTGCTTAAGATGGCATGGTGTTGATGGCATGGTTTAAGTTGGCTTAAGTTTTGGTGTATTGCATAACATGGCATGATTTGCATAAATTGGTCTTGACAATGCTTGTTTGGTAGCATGAGTTGCTTGATGTGAGTTGATGAAGCATGAGTACTTACATTGTTTGAATGGTAAATAGTACTTGATTTTGGCATAGTTATAAGTACTGTGAATGGAAAGAAGATTGAGGTTGGTATATGCTTGTTTAAATGGTTGGTGTTAACACTGTTAGACATAGTTACTTTGCTACGCAAGTTGCTAACTCACATATTGAAAAGATGAAAATATGAAATTTGGTGCATGGGTTAAGGGGGAGCATTTTGATCATACTTATTAGTTTTGAGAAGATTACATATTGAGGGGGAGTTTTTTTGATATGATGAGGATGCATGGACTAATGGAGAGATGTAGCTATTCAAAGTAAAAACATCTTTTGAATCATGGTTTTGAAATCATCAAAAAGGGGGAGATTGTTAAGATATAAATTGTTTTGATGATGTAAAGATGTTTTAAATAAGTTAAATTTATACTTGAGACTTGATGCAAAATGAGAAAATTACACTATGTCAAAAATGGTTGAGATTGGAACTCACTGTCCAACATCGATCTCTCAGACTGAGGACATCGATCGATTGATATCTCTGACTTCGATCGATCGATGTCAGGTAGAAAACTTTCTGTCCAACATCGATCTCTCAACCTGGGGACATCGATCGATCGATGTCACTTCAGTCTCTCCCCAGAGAGACTTGATCGATGTCAGGCAGAAAACTTTCTGTCCAACATCGATCTCTTAGTCCAGGGGACATCGATCAATCAAAGTGACATCAGTCTCTCCAGGGGAACTTCGATCCATCGATGTCCAGTAGTTTCAAAACTGCAAAGTTTCTAGAGGACATCGATCTCTCACCCCAGGCACTTCGATCGATCAATGTCCCCCAGAATTCAAATTTTTATGAACGTTGGAACAAAATCCAAGAGAGATTCATGGTATTTTCTCTATCCAATCTTTCTCAAATTTCTTGTAGATTTTACTCCAACATACTACATGATTCCTTGACTATTGTATCCATGTCTAAGCAATCCTAGGTTGGCTATTGAGGATCAAATCACTCCATAAGGTGGCTAAAGACTATTTGGACATCATCTTGACATTTGGTGTAGTTGAAGACATGGTGGAGGCTTCGAAAAACGTGGTGAACTTCATATATAAATGAAAGAAGCTTGGATGAGGCAAATGCACGTTTTCACCATCATCAAGCTGTTAGGAAATCCGACAAGATCACTGCAAAACGCGCAGCGGAAAAATAAAACTTGATCTCCTATTTCCTACCAAGGATCCATGTTGTTCGTTTAATTCGATAAAATAAACTCAAAAATTACCTCTGTAGATTCAAAATCCGCAGATGGAAGAGGTGCGAAATCACGAACACCCTCTATCGGTATCCACACGAATGCTTCCACCCGGAGTGCTAGCTCTTGAACGGCGCGGCTGAGAGAACTCGCTTTTCTCCAAAAATGGCTCTAGGGTTTTCTGTTGTTTTCTTGTGTATTTTCGTATGTCTCTATGTACGAGATGCATAGATATATATACACATATTTGGACATTAAAAACCGAGTCCTAATCGGTTTCGTTGATGCCAATCAAAATCCATATCAGATATGGATTCTATCAGGATATTCAAAATCCATATCAGATATGGATTCTCTCATAATTATCTGACATATATATATATATATATACATATAACCACAAAAAAACGAAAATAATAATATAATAATAATTAATATCCAATATTAATATTATAAATATAAAAAATGATAATAATAATAATAATAATAAATATCCAATATTAATGTCATTAATATTATTAATCTCAGCCACACGCATTCTTGTGTGTGACCCGATAGGCCCATATTAATTGACAGTTGATTAAATCTCTATTAAACCAACAAGTCGTAATTGGTCTCTAGCAAGACATTACGACTACCCAATTAATATGAGTAAAGTCCAACTAGCCTAATAATAGCACATGCATTAATCCCTTTGTCACATGATATCTAGTTTGAACATAAGTCATGGTCAGCGTCATACTTATATTGTTCAAACATATGATTACTCGATCTCTAAGTAGATTGATAAAACAAATGATATTGATCACACTATCAATTCATTTGAGCACGGCCATGCATTTCACAGTCTCTCTAATCGAGGGGCCCAAAGATATCTCTCTCGAAAGAGAGGGACAAATTCTATCTTGATTGTTCAATATCCTCTACATAATTTCTATCACATTCAATCATGACCTTTATTATTATCCAGTTACAGATAACGTTTGATCATGTCAAAATATAATAGTCCTTATGTTGGAAACTATGACAATCTCAAGTCAAAGGATTAAAACATGACTATCATGAGATTTACCTATGACGCTAATCCATGTAGTAATCTCATGATGGGTCTATCCAATACACTGTTCTCTAACAAGTATCTATGAGATTGATCCGCATCACCATACACATAATCATCTCATGCTTATCAAATCAATACTCATACTGATTATAAATTATTTTATCTCTATAACAATAATGAATCAGGGACATATATCAAAATTGTGTAACATACTAACCAACAATAATGATAATGAAACCTCTTTTATTAATAATAAATGCATAACATAAATATCCAAATCATAGCCTAGGGCACATACACTAACACAAGCTTCATCATTCATTGTAATATACTTCTTTCATATTTGTAAAAGTGCTTAAAGCTTGTTAAGATTTTTTTTTGTTCTTCATTATTGTATATTGAGAGATAGAGAGTCTGACACAAGAGGAACCATAAATATTTGATCTCTTGCTTGTGTTTAGACTAGTGAGAAAGTGTGAACCCCACTATTTCCTTCAACCCACTGTGAGAAAGTTCTTGAGAGAACTTTGTTGAAGTTGTGAGATAGCAAGAAGTTGTTCTTGCTAGAGCTGTAGATGCTGTAGTTGCACAAGTGTATTTTGTGCAAGAAGTTGTTGTTGTGGTTGCTTACACTAAGGTGTTAGTGTAAATTTTGCTGTGGTTGTTCTTATTAGCTTTAATAAGAAGAGTAGTTGTTGAAAATCTACTTCGGCAACAAAGTGGTAGTGAAGTAGAATCATTTACGAATACCACTCTATATCCGGTGTACACATTCATTGCTTCTCATCTCCCATTCTTGCTTTAATTTTGAATTCCATTTGAGTTGAGCCACAAAAGAAAATTCTAAAAAATTGCCCAACACTCTATTCACCCCCCCCTCTAGAGTGTGTTTCAGACCTAACAAAACTATACTTGATGAAATCAAAATGCAAGTTTCTGTGAGACTGGTCAGATTGCAGCCGGAATAGAGCAGTTATCTTGAAACGAATGAAATGCTAACTTTTCTTTGCTCAAATCAAGTGATTCTTGTTGCAAATGAAAGCTAACAGTTTGAAATATAACTCCACCAAAAATCACAAATTTTGAAAATGTTTTGCTATTTTTTCAAGACGCGTAAAATTGTGTGAAATCTTCAGTGAAAACGTGCAGAAAACAGAAAAGTAGAAAGAAGACAAGAACAACGAAGATTTATCCTGGTTCAGTCAATGTGACCTAATCCAGTCCCAAGGAACATTTTTCCTTGGATTTATGAAAGCTAACAGTGTGAAATATAACTCCATCAAAAATCACAAATTTTGAAAATGTTTTGCTATTTTTTCAAGACGTGTACAATTGTGTGAAATCTTCAGTGAAAACGGCCAGAAAACAGAAAAGTAGAAAGAAGACAAGAACACTGAAGATTTATCCTGGTTCGATCAATGTGACCTAATCCAGTCCCAAGGAGCATCTTTGCTTGGATTTCACTATGTAGTGAATACAAATACAACAAGAACCAAGCTTGATCCTTGGGTTAAACACCAACCCTATTCAAGACTTGGATGAACATCTCTATACAACTCTTGGTTGCAACACCTTTATTACCTATTGATGTAGCCTTATAGATTTGACTAATAAATCTTACAAAAACACCAAGTGAGGCGTGTAGCTCTACAACAAATATCACAAGGACACCTTGGCTACACAAAGAATGAATCAAGAATGAAGAGAAGAAGATAGCAAGACAATGAGCTTCGACTTTAGCTTTCAAGTGTGTGTTCTTCTTCTTCACCTTTGCGTCCTATTTATAGTGTGAAATAGGCCTTGAAGATAAGAACTCCTATGTGCCAACATCTTTATCATGAAGTCCTAGTTTTTTTTACATCATGGGTTGGTCACATAATCACCTTATACACTTGGCAATATCCAGCAACATAATTGGTCCACCTTGCATCCTTATATTGACTGAAATTTCCACTATGGAAATGCCTTGATTATCCTTTGCAAAATGAAGATAATAAGAAGGAATATGCCACAAGAATCCCTCAAATCTTTGCCATGAGAATAGGTCAAAAAAGGGCTGCAATTTTTGGATAAGAACATCCCAAAAACAGCCTTGTAGCCGTTGGTTTCAAGTTTGAAAATTGCAAGTTGGCAATTTTGCCGACTAGCTTGATTTTGGTTGGTCCACTTGTACACATGTCATAAAATGAATACACCACCTTTGCCAACTGTATATACACGTTTTTGAGTAACATAAATGTGTACAAACTCAGATTTGTTGAAGAGAAAATAATGAATAATAGTTGACAAGATTATGTCAACATATAATCCAAAATTCCCACAGTTTTTCTCCTTGAATGTGGTGGTGATTTTTGCACCAATAACACCTTCAAATTCTCTGCCAAAATATAAATGAGAGCCTCCAATAACACATATATAGAATCTCCAAGAAAAAATAGAATGTGACATCGAATACTGTCACATATCTCCCTACAGTCGATAATGACACAAATAAGAACATAAAATAGAAAATCACCAAATAGTCTTCAAGAATATCATAAATGAACTCCAGAATGAAGATAATAGGATACTCAAGAGATTTCTTGAGTAAAATGACAAAAATGCACTCGGAGGGTAAAATGACCAAAATGCCCCTGGTGAGAGAAAACTCTGAAAATGACTCTGATGGTCATAAATAAATAAAAGAGCACCTTTGTGATAACAAATAGGATAAGAATAGGTCCTTGAATCATATTCACCATGTCAAGTACCTACAAAACTCAAAATACCAATTTTGTCTTTTTTGGCAAGTAGTAAAAACTTCCAAGGCACATTAGTCACAAGACGTAATTTTAATCATCAAAACCACATAATAACAACATGATAAACATATATGAATCATGTACAAATTCAAACAATCATTTTATCATATTTTAGAAAAAGTTTCTAAAAATCCTAGACATCGATTGATAGGAGTGCCTCTGCTTGAGAGATCAATGTCTCACAGTGAGATTCAGAGTTTGTCTCTAACTTACATCAATCGATCAAAGTAGAGATCAATGTACACATTGATAGATTGATGTGTCTCAGGTTTAGAGATCGATGTCTCACAGTAAGGTCTTGGTTTTTCTCTGCCTTACATGGATCGATTGGTTTGAGGGTTCGATGTACATCGATCGATCGAAGTGCATTAAACTGAGAGATCAATGTCATTTTTCGTCACTTATTCAACTTTTTATCCTTTATAACATCATGTGTGACATTTTTATGTATTCAACACTTAAAATCATGACTTTGAAAATTATCCAAATATATTTCTCAACATTCCCACCTTTTAGATGATTTTCAAAATAATTCAGCATGATTTTAATGTCACAACTCTTTACCAATTGTTTATCACATATTCACCAAATGTTATGCCAATTGAATTTTTTTTTGAAAGACTCATCAATTTTATTCCAATTGTTTTCAAAATCTCAAACACTTTTTAGATGCACACTGTTAAAAATCGTGCTCCCCCTCAACTTAAACTTTCCCCCTTAACCTATGCTCCAAGCCAATTTAACACCAATTGAAACTTAACCAATTGAACTTAACTTAATATTCAACCTTAGAATCATGACTTAAAATCTAAAATTATGTTCTCTATCTCCCCCTTTATTTTGCATATCATGTGAAAGATAGAATTATGTAATTGTATCGTAGGTCATCATCCCTAACATGGCTCGTAAGATTTCAAAAGTGGCTTGACTAAGGGGTTTAGTAAAATATCAACAACCTGATGATCAGTTCTTACATGGTTTATGACTGTATCCTCATTTTGAACATAGTCACGAAGGAAATGGTATTTAACTTCAATGTGTTTGGCCTTAGAATGAAGTACCGGATTTCGAGAAAGATTGATCGCACTCGTGCTATCGCAGAAAATTAGAATCTTATTCATTTTAATGCCAAAATCAGTAAGTTGTCGTTGAAGCCAAAGTAGTTGAGTAGTGCATAAACTCAAGGATATATACTCGGCTTCGGTGGTAGAGAGAGCTACACTAGCTTTTTTTCTTAGAAAACCACAAAATCAGGTTGGTTCCTATGAATTGACATGTACCGCTAGTGGGTTTTCTATCTAACTTGCAACCACCATAATCAGCATCACTAAAAGCGTACAATTCCAACTTAGCGTTTCTGTCGTACCAAAGTCCTAAATGAGGTGTGTGTTTAAGATATATAAATATCTTTTTCACTGCTTTGTAATATGATACTTTAGGACAAGATTGAAACCTAGCACACATACCCACACTAAACATTATATCAGGTCTTAATGCGGTTAAATATAACATTCAGCCAATCATAAACCTATATAGTGTGTCATCCAAAGGTTTACCATTTTCATCTTTGTCTAGTTTGGTACTAACATCATAGGGGTAGGTGTTGGTTTCAACTCTTCAAATCCAAAATTCTTAATCATATCATTGACATACTTAAGTTGGCTAATGTGGATTCCTTGAGGAGTTTGTTTGGTTCGTAGCCCTAAGAAGTAGTTCAATTCTCATACCATTGACATTTCAAATTCTGACTTCATACATTCTTCGAAGTCCTTTATTAAGTTAGGGTTGATTGAACCAAAGATTATATCATCTACGTAGGTTTGAACTATTAATAGGTCATTATTTTTTCTTCTTAGGAATAATGTGTTGTCTATGGTCACCCTTTGATAATTATTTGCAATAAGAACATTTACAAATCTATCATACCAAGCTCTTGGAGCTTGTTTCAAACCATATAAAGCTTTCTTAAGCTTGTATACATGGTTAGGATTCTTTGGATCTTCGAATCCAATGGGTTGTTTGACAAAAACTTCTTCTTGGATGTATCCATTCAAGAATGCACTCTTGACATCAATTTGGAAGAGTTTAATGTTGCTTAGACTTGCAATAGCAAGCAACAACCTAATGGCTTCTAGTCGTGCAACGGGTGCAAAAGTTTCTTCATAATCAATTCCTTCTTGTTGATTATAATCTTGTGCGACTAGCCTAGCCTTATTTCTTGTAATGTTTCCTTTTTCATCCATTTTATTCCTAAACACCCATTTCGTCCCTATAATGGATTTATTTTTGGGTTTAGGAACTAAATCCCACATGTTGTTTTGGGTAAATTGATTTAATTCCTCATGCATAGCATCTATCCATGATATATCACCTAAGGCTTCCTTAACATTCTTAGATTCTAAGTGTGAGATTAAGACATGCTCTTCGGCTTGACTTATGTTTCTACGTGTTCTAACCCCAACACTTTGATCACCAATGATTAATTCTTTGGGATCTTTATTTTTATCTTTTATAAGCCACCGATTACTAGGTTTCCTAGGTTCACCCTCATCTTGTTCAAATGTTTCATTTTTATGAACATTATCATATACATTCGGAACATCTTGCAAGTTAGTTGTATTATCTTCCAATTGCAAAATTTTTTCATTTATTTCACCTAAGGGTTCATGCATATCTTGTTCGGGAGGAGTTGGTTCTAGATGATCATATATTGGCTCAAGTAATACATCATCATCACCATACATATTTTCAACATTATTCTCTTGTTTATGTTGAGTTTTATCACTAAACTTCAAAATATGCGTCCTCATTGAATTTCACATGTATGGATTCAATTATCTTTCTAGATGTAGGATTATAATACCTATATGCTCATGAGTTAGTTGAATAACCAACAAACATGCATTTAATAGAATTTTGTTCAAACTTGTCTAGATTATCTTTAGTATTAAGTACAAAAAAATTTAAACCCAAAAACTCTAAGATAATCTACCTTAAGTTTTCTATTGTTTAATAATTCATATGGTATTTTGTTTAACTTCTTTCTAATTGAAAGCCTATTTATAATATAACATGCACAACAAATAGTTTCAACCCATAAGAATTTTGGTACTTTATTTTCAGGATTGTACTAGCAATTTCTTGATTCGTTCTATTTTTACGTTCAACAACTCCATTGAGTTGTGGTTTTCTAGGTGGTGAGAATTCATGTTTTATTCCATGTAATTCACAAAACTTTAATACATCTTTGTTTTTAAATTCTTCACCTCTATCACTTCGAATTCTTTTAACATTTTCTTTGTAAATATTTTCGAGTTGCTTGATAAGAGTTTCGATTGCTAATGGAGCATCGTCTTTGTGTATTAAGAACAATGTCCATGTGTATCGTGAGTAATCATCTACTATGACACATACATAGTAGTGTCCACCTAGACTTCTTGTCCTGCTTGGACCAAATAAGTCTAAGTGAATCAATTCTAGTACATGACAAGTATTCACTTCATGTTTTGGTTTCAGTGTTTCTTTTATGTGTTTTTCTTTAATATATGTTTCACACATTTAAAATTATCTAAGTCTAACTTAGGCATTCCTCTAATTAGATTTTTCTTAGATAATTTTTATGGTTGAAATTCCTATATGGCCTAGCCGTCTATACCCTAAGCTTACATCTAAGTCATGTGATAATAAACATTTAATCCTAGCATCTAACATGTTATTTAGTGATAGTGTGTAAATATTATCATAGCTATTTCCTTTTAATAGTGTTTCTCCCTTAGCATTTATTATATCACAGGAATTGAAAAGAAAAGAAACATTGTATCCACAATCTATAAGTTGAGAGATACTAAGTAAATTATAAGAAAGATTACTTATGAACAACACATTTCGTATTTGAAATGTGTTAGGGTCTCCAATTGTCCCTTTTCCAACAACTTTTCCTTTGTTGTTGTCACCGAATGTCACCTTTCCTCTATTCTTGATATGTTCCAGCTCGGTGAATAATTTAGGGTTGCCCGTCAAGTGTCTTGAGCACCCACTATCTAAAAACCACTTGGTTTTTAGAGTCTTTGGCTTTGTCTCCTTTTTGCCTTCTTTATTATTTACTTACAAGGGAGACAAAGTTTTAGGTACCCTTTACTTGAGTCCTTGAATGTTAGGGGCACCATCCTTGTTTATGTACCCTTTGGGTATCCAAACTTGGATGTACCTTCTTGGCACATATTTGGCATTGTAAGTTGAATATAAAGGATTAACATGTACTTCACCATTCTATTGAAAAGAAGATGTATTTTTACACATGTATATCTTCATTTCAATGTATTATATTGTGGCCGTTTTTGATAGCTAAAATGAGGCATATAACTTGGTCGACTTTGATAGTGAGTGTACGACATATGATTTTGGTTCTTATAAGGCACCATGTATGTGTGATCATATGCATTCCTAGATGTCTTATAAGAAGGTTGCCTATAATTAGGTCTATATGCATTGTAAAGAGTTGGTTGCAATTTATTATGTCTAGTCACATTTGTATACATATAGGCATAATTTCTAATTCTTTTTAGATGCAAAGTTTTGTCTAGTTGCTTTTGCAGGTATATGCTGTGTTTTTAACTTGGAATAAGTAGAAGAAGGAGTAGAAGAAGGAGTAGAAGAAGGAATAGCAAACAAAGTTGAATTTATTTTTGTTGTTTTATAAGATTGTTTAGTACTTGATGAGACAAACTTAGTATTTTTATCTACTTTGACATTTTCTTCTTTATATCCTAATCTTGTTTTATCGTTTCCATATTTTTGTGATGATATAAGTGTGTCTAGCATGCTGGTTTCAGACTTAAATTGTTCTAACATTTTTTCTAAGTCTAATTTTGATGTTTTAAATTGTAATATTTTATTTTCACAATTTTCTACCTTAGATTTTAACAAGCTATTTTCAGTTTTTAATGTTTGTTTATTTTTCCTATATGATGCAATTTTAATCTTAAGAGAATCAAGAGTATTAGTAGACTCTTGTTTAAAAGATTTTAATTGATTAAAAAAATTCCAAGTTGGACGTTTTCAACTTGTCATTTTCTTTAGTTAGCTTCTTTTTCTCTTTAGATAGCCTTTTACAGTGAGCATGCATCTTTAAAAATCTTCATACATTTCATTGAAAGACATTTCATTATCAGAATCTACATCAGAAGAAGAAATTACCTCGCTGGATATGAAGTAAACTTGAGCTTCCTCATTGTCAGATTCTGAGTCGGATGAGTCGCTCCACGTGCTTGCCTTCATTGCTCATTTTCCTTTCCTTGACTTGGGCTCCTTTGCCTTAGATTTTTGAGCCTCCTTGTCTTGTTTATTGTTATTATTATTATTCTTGTTGTTATTTTTCTTTGTTGGTGGACTATCATAAGAAATGTGTCCTTTTGCCCACATTAGTAGCATTTTAATTCTTTATTATACCACTTGTTGTTATTTGAGTTATTTTTATTAGGTTGAGAAGAAGAACAAGAAGACTATTGCCTATTCCTATTAGGCCGTTTAAAAAACTTTCTACGTTTTCTAGCCACTAAGATTAAGTCATCATCTAATTCACTGTCACTATTACTTTCATTATTATGTGTCTCAGTTGTTTTGAAAGCAATAGACTTACCGGTAGATTTGATGACTCAGACTTCCGTTGGTTTAGTTTTACCTCGTATACTCTAAGTGAACCAATCAATTCGTTCATTTTAGTGATTGACTTTGTTTCTTCAATTGCTGTCACCTTTAGATCCCATTCAGCAAGAAGACTCCGTAGCACTTTTTGAACTTTCTCGTTGTTGGTAAATGACTTACCTAAAGCTTCAAGTGAATTGAAAATGTTTGTGATCCTCAAATCCATAGATGTTATAGATTCGTTCGGCAACATTTTAAAAGATTCAAGTTCAGTCATAGGCATGTTTATCTTAGACTCTTTTACACCGCTAGTACCTTTATGCTTTAACTATAAGGATTTCCACATGTCGTGTGCACTAGTGCAATTTGAAACATAATCTGTGTAGCGCCCCGACCCGGACAGCGGAATCCAAACCGGTTCACCCGTCGTAGCTTACTGAGAAGACTACAAGACGTCTCATCTCTCGATTACACATCATCAATGACGTAAGAGAAATAAGTGCGGAAGCATACATCTCGTGGATCTAAATCATCAAATTCGAATCTCAACGTATAAAGTAATTACAAAAGAGTATCAGAATAGCCGACTAAATCCTTAAACGAATGAAAGAACAGAAATAATGTCAACAGCCTCAACTATTCCCCAGTATGTCTCTAAGTATCCCATTCTGCCCACTCGCCATCGTCCTCTATGAAAATCATATCGTAGCTATGCTCATCTGCAATGACAAAGGTAGTACCCTTAGCGAAAAACGCTAGCAAGTAACCCGCTTATAAGACATACGAGATCGACACATGGCAAGACATGAGTAATATATAATTCAAGGGGATTGAGGGGCACATGTCTTGTAAAAATCCCAAATATATAAACGAACCACGTAATAGCAAGTATAGCAATTCGAACGTAATTAACACATCAATGGCAATCATATACCACGCACATATACCACATCGACTCTCGTGATGCATGTCAAATATGCACTACCCTACACAATCACAAATGCATGAGCCATTTCTTTTCAAAACAGTGCTATGCATGTCACAATGTCCGGTCTCGTAACTCGTTATCCTGTAACGTGCCCCGGCTTATATTTCCATCCCGGTTTGCGTTACATGCCTCGTTATGCTCTGTGATGCACCTCGGCTTATATTTCCATCCCGATTAACATCACAGATCTCGTAAAACTCTACAATGCACCTCGGCTTATATTTCCATCCCGATTAACATTGCAGAGGACTTTATACCCTGTAACGTGCCTCGGCTTATATTTCCATCCCAGTTTGCGGTTACAGCCTTTTGTGCCCTGTAATGCACCTCAGCTTAAATTTCCATCCCGATTAACATTACAGGTCACCTTCGCAAATCAGTGCCGAAGCACAGCTCTTTCTCAAAACAATATGCAATACAAGTGCCATGATGCAAGACTCCTCGTTTCAATCACATTTCTCGTTCACATATGCAGTTCATATTCACATGTAAAAGTAAGAGCAACACACAAGATTTCCCTAACTTACACATCAAAGCTTAGGCTTCAACTAGATCGTTAACACTTAACCTTGATTCCAAAAGTCACAAACCAATGCGAGTACCCTTATCTTTCCTTCATGGAACTCTACAACACCTCGTACGTTCATTTCCTAACCCTCCTAAGTCATCCTCATTGAAATCCGATTCGAATACCCTTCACATTCACCAATTTGATTCACCAACCTAAATCATGTTCCCAAGACTTAGACTATCTTTAATCAGATCCTAAGAAGTCTCTAAGGTCACCCAAAGGTTCCCCGAGCTTCCCTCTTTCTTCCTCTATTTTCCCACAAAACTGATGGACATCATCCCCTCACATCGATCGATCGATGTGAGATCATACCCTCACATCGATCGATCGATGTCCATCAGAGAACATCGATCTCTAAGCCTCTTATACATCGATCGATCCATGTCCGTCAGTGGACATCAATCTCTCAACACTCACCTACATCGATCGATCGATGTTCGTCAGAGGACATCGATCTCTCAGCTCTCCCTACATCGATCGATCGATGTTCATCAGAGGACATCGATCTCTGACATCGATCGATCGATGTCAGCGTTTCTACAGAATTTCTTCTGCGAACTTCTGCAGAACCATCACTCCAATTGGTTCCAAACATATCCCAATCAATCCAAGCCTAAAACCTGCTATAATCACATGCTTAAACTGCAGATTCAAACGCTATGCACATACCAAACAATGATTCAAGCCTAGTACGCAATTACTCTGACTTTATCAATCCAAAAATCTCACCTTTTTCCCTCAAAACCCACTCAACAAAGAAATCACAACAAGAAGGGATTCAAGGGGTAGGGATTCGCAGGATCTCAAATAATTCACAACAACCACGAAGGATTTTCATATACAGTGGCCAAATCTCGAATCCAAAACACATAAAGCATACACATAGATTCACATAATGAAACTACTGCATGGTGATCCAATTTGATAACAAAATAGGCCATTTTCTTTCGCAAAACGTAAGAACTTATAAGTAGATTACTTGCCTTTGATTACTCGAAAGCGGATTGAAGAACGAATAGAGGTTGGATTGGTTCTTGAAGAATTCTTCCCTAGGGTTGGAGAGAAGCCACAAATCGCCTATGGGAAAGATGAGCGTCGGTTTTCTCTGCGTAATGAGAAAACTGACGTTCTGTCAGTTTTTATATGGAAAGGGGAAAGTTTGGAGTTTCTAAATTGTATCCTATTTTCTTATTTATTTTAAAGGATAACCCTTAATATTTAATTCCAAAATTAAACACCATTAATTCTAATATTTAATCTTCCCATTAATTCCTAATTAATCCTCGTACTTAATTCCTAATTCATTACCGTTGACCGTCATTAATCTCCTTTATTTCCTTCTTTGTCTTTTAATTATCCTACGGAGGGTGCAAGGCATAACATTCCACCCCCCTTACAAAAAGATTCGTCCTCGAAACTGGCGTACCTTATAAGAAGAGGTGTGTGTAAAGCTCCATCATTTGTTCCTCAAGCTCCCACGCGGCTTCGCGCTCCGTATGGTTACTCCACTGAACCTTGACATACGGAATCACACGTCTACGCAGGACTTGATCTTTTCTATCAACGATTTTCATTGGATGTTCTTCATATGAGACATCTTCCTTAACATCCAATGGTTGTGCTTCAAGGACATGGCTGGGGTCCGATACGTATTTTCTTAACTGAGATACGTGAAATATGTTATGGACTTGGGACAAGCTCGGAGGCAAGGCTAATCTGTATGCTCTTTCCCCAACCTTGCCAAGCACTTCGTATGGGCCGATATATCTAGGGCTTAACTTGCCCTTCATTCCGAATCTTGCAACTCCCTTGGTGGGTGAAACTCGTAAATAGACCTTTTCACCTTCCTCAAACTCCAAGGGTCGCCTCTTTGTGTCAGCCCAACTCTTATTGCGGTCTTGAGCTACCTTGAGTTTCTCTCTTATCACTTTGACTTTTTCAACTGTTTGCTCAACCAACTCGGGTGTAGTGATTGTCCTTTCCCCGACTTCATCCCAACAAACTGGGGACCTGCACTTACGTCCATATAGGGCTTCAAATGGCGCCATGCCAATTGCACTGTGATAGCTGTTGTTGTATGAAAACTCCATTAACTTCAACATGCTATCCCAGTTTCCTTTAAAATCCAAGGCGCATGCCCTTAACATATCTTCTAAGTTTTGGATGGTTCTCTCGGATTGTCCATCTGTTTGCGGGTGGTACGCGGTACTCATTCTCAATTCGGTACCCATCGCCTTCTGAAATGCCCTCTAGAACTTAGAGATGAATTTGGGGTCACGGTCCGACACAATGCTGACTGGGACTCCATGTAGGCTCACAATGTTATCCACATAGGTGTTGGATAGTTTCTCATACGAGGTGCCATGTGGCATGGCTATGAAATGGGCTGTCTTGGTCAAACGGTCTACAATCACCCAAATCATCTCATTTCCATTTATGGTCTTGGGTAGTCCCATCACGAAGTCCATAGTCACGTGTTCCCACTTCCATTCCGAAATCTCTAGTGGCTTCATCAAACCACCAGGTCGTTGATGTTCGGCTTTGACTTGTTGGCAAACCAAACACCTTTCAACATACTCCGCTATAGATCTTTTCATCCCTATCCACCAACAATTTCTTTTGAGGTCCTTGTACATCTTAGTGCTCCCGGGATGGATAGACATCCTCGAATTGTGCGCTTCTTGGAGCAAATCCGTTCGGAGTTCGTCTTTACCTGGCACGCATAACCGATTCTGAAACCATAGACTTCCATCCCCTCGCAACTGGAAGCCCTTTACTGGTCCCGTGGATAATTTGTCGCAGATTTCTTTCAGTGCTGGGTCCTCACACTGCGCTTCTTTAATTCTGTCTACCAAGTCTGGGCTGATAGATAGCGCCGTAAGAACATTCGCCACTGAGTCCACCACTTCAAGGTCAAACTCCTTGATTTCTCTTTCTAACGGAGATTGTCTCGCGTGACTAGACTTTCTGCTCAATGCGTCCACCACTCTGTTGGCCTTACCCGGATGGTAGTTGATGGTCAAGTCATAGTCCTTGAGTAACTCCAACCATCTTCTCTGTCTCATATTTAACTCCTTCTGCGAGAATAGGTACTTCAAGCTCTTATGATCAGTGAACACAGCACATTTCTCTCCATATAGATAGTGTCTCCAGATCTTAATAGCAAATACCACAGCTGCGAGTTCCAAGTCATGCGTCGGGTAGTTCTGCTCGTATGGCTTCAATTGTCTTAACGCGTACGAAATGACTTGTTCATTCTGCATCAAGACACAACCTATAAACAGAAAGTTAATTTTAGGACTAGCATAAGTATATACAATGCATTAATTGTAATGATGTACATACTTAGTCCTTTCTTGGACGCGTCACTATAGATCACAAAACCGTCGGTGCCGGAGGGTTGTGCCAACACCGGGGCTGTTGTCAATCTCTTCTTGAGCTCGGTAAAGCTCTGCTCGCACACAGCAGTCCATTCGAACTTAGTCTTATTCTGTGTAAGTCGGCTCAATGGAACTGCTATCGTTGAGAATCCCTCAACGAACTTCCTATAGTAGCCTGCCAAGCCCATGAAGCTTCTTACTTCAGTCACGTTTGTAGGTCTTGGCCACTCTGTGATGGCTTCTATCTTCTTAGGATCTACCGTGATCCCATCCTCAGAAATCACGTGACCGAGAAAGGCTACACTTCTTAGCCAAAATTCACACTTGCTGAATTTGGCTAGAGCTTTTGTTGCCTCAAGATTTACAACACCACTCTTAAGTGTTCAGCGTGTGCTTGCTCATCGGGAGAGTAGACTAGGATGTCATCGATGAACACCACCACGGATTGGTCCAACTGCTCTCGAAATACGGTGTTCATCAAGTCCATGAATGCCACAGGGGCATTAGTTAATCCAAAATGCATCATCAAAAATTCATAATGCCCGTATCGAGTCCGAAAAGCGGTCTTGGGAACGTCTCCCGCTTTCACAAGCAATTGATGATACCCTTGACGAAGGTCGATCTTTGAAAACCAGCGAGCTCCCTTTAACTGATCAAATAAATCCTCGATCCTTGGCAAGGGATATTTGTTCTTGATGGTAATCTTATTCAGCTCACGGTAATCAATACACAATCTCATGCTGCCATCCTTCTTCTTTACAAATAGAACTGGAGCTCCCCACGGTGATACACTGAGGCGAATTAGCTTTTTGTCTAACAACTCCTGAAGTTGCCCCTTCAGCTCCTTAAGTTCAGCTGGAGCCATTCTGTAGGGTGCCTTAGATATAGGCTCGGCTCTAGGTATCAAGTTGATCTCAAACTCCACTTCTCTTGATGGCGGTACTCCCGGTAAGTCGTCCGGAAATACGTCCTTAAATTCATGGATTACCGGGATTTGATCCATGGAGGGAACTTCTTGCTGAGCATCCATAGCATACACCATATATCCCTCTGCTCCTTTTTGCAAAGCCTTAAAGGCCTTAATCGCCGTCAGGTATATCTTCTTTGGAGCTTTTGTTAACTCGACATTTCCTTGTACCGTGATGTCATTCATCTCAGGGTCCTTGAGGGTCACTTGCTTAAGTTTACAATCAATATTGGCATGATTCTTGGTCAGCCAATCCATGCCCAATATGACATCAAAGTCCTTCATCGGAATTGGTACTAATGTCACTGAAAACAATTTTCCAACCAACTCCAACTCACAATCTTTGTACTGGTGGTGGGAAACCAGTACTTGCTCGCCTGCTGCCTGCACCCTGAATGGGTTCTTTAGCCATTCGGGTAAACAGTCGAGTCCTTTGGCGAATCGCTTAGAAATGAAGGAGTGACTAGCTCCACTATCAAACAACACGTTTGCGGGTACTTTGTTAACTAAGATCACACCTATTCACAAGAGGGTAACACATAAAGGTTTTCACATATCACATATTCAATCATCAACTTGGAAGGCTAAAATTCAGCTCAAGTAACTATTATTTAGCTTAGGTCATACCCGTCACCACGTTTGCGTCCTCCTGGACTTCAGCATCCGTCATGGCGTGGACTCTGGCATTGGGCCTGCCTTTCTGCTGTTGGGCTGGCCCTGCTCCGGCTTGAGGTTTAGGGTCCCATTCGGGACAATCCTTGATCCTATGGTCCGCCTTCCCACATTTGAAGCACGCACCAGTTATCTTCCAACACTCACCTGCGTGTCTCCTCCGGCAGTGTGGACATTCTGCGGGTGCCTGGCGATTGGGTTGATTTTGCTGCGGTGCCCTTTGAGCTGGCCCCTCTTGTCCTTTCCTAGGGATCTTGACCCAACGTCCGGGTCTACCTCCACTTTGCTCTACCCTCGGCCTCTTGCTCGATTCTTCACGAACCTCTCTTGGTTGTGACCTACGCATGTCACTCTCCACTCGGTAACATGCCTCTAGCATTTCCTCAAAAGTTTTCAAACTTGACCCCGCTATAGCTGTCCGTATGCGGGTGTTCAGACCCTCTTCAAATTTCAGCATCTTCATCCGATTATTTTCCAATACCAAGGGTGTGAATTTGCCCAAGGCATGGAACCTGTCAGCGTAATCGGAAACCGACATCCTCCCTTGCTCAAACTTGTCAAACTGCCTCATCTTCTCCAAAACGGCAGTCTCAGGCACATAATAGTCTTTGTAGGCTGGCACAAACTGACTCCACTGAATAGGAGGAGTCATCTTGGGCAGAATGCCATTCCACCAGGCATTGGCCCTGCCGATCAGTAATGGTGTGGCTACATCCACCTTCACTTCTTCAGGCACTTGCACAAGCCTGAAGCATTTCTCAATTTCATCCATCCAAAATCCTGCCACCCCTGGGTCCGTGGTCCCTTCAAACGTGGGAGCATGCATCTTCTGCATCTCCCCAATGTAATACCTGATACCGTGCTGAGGCGGTGGCGGCGGAGGAGGTTGTTGCTGCTGCTGAGCAACTCCTTGTGCTATCACTGTGATAGCGTCTATCAGCGCTTGTGGGACTAGAACTGGGGGGGGGTGGAGGGTTATTGTTCCCATTGCCACCGCTTCCGTGATTGTCACGTCTAGGAGGCATTTTCTGCAAGGTCACGCTTATTAGTACTTAACAGTCCCAAAAATAAGTACTTGAGGTCCATAACGTTGTACAAGACGGAATTTATAAACTAAAATAAATAACATTTATTGATTACACTTTATCGCGCTCGTACACACACCCATCCCAGTCAACTTAAATCTAAGATTACATACTTAGACCTAAAGATCACCTTAGGGTGAAAATCATGGCTTAAGACTCTACATGTCATAACCTAGGTCTCCGAGGTAGATCTGAAGCCTAGGCTCTGATACCACCTGTAGCGCCCCGACCCGGACAGCGGAATCCGAACCGGTTCACCAGTCGTAGCTTACTGAGAAGACTACAAGACGTCTCATCTCTCGATTACACATCATCAATGACGTAAAAGAAATAAGTGCGGAAGCATACATCTCGTGGATCTAAATCATCAAATTCGAATCTCAACGTATAAAGTAATTACAAAAGTGTTTCAGAACAGCCGACTAAATCCTTAAACGAATGAAAGAACAGAAATAATGTCAACAGCCTCAACTATTCCCCAGTATGTCTCTAAGTATCCCATTCTGCCCACTCGCCATCGTCCTCTATGAAAATCATATCGTAGCTATGCTCATCTGCAATGACAAAGGTAGTACCCTTAGCGAAAAACGCTAGCAAGTAACCCGCTTATAAGACATACGGGATCGACACATGGCAAGACATGAGTAATATATAATTCAAGGGGATTGAGGGGCACATGTCTTGTAAAACTCCCAAATATATAAACGAACCACGTAATAGCAAGTATAGCAATTCGAACGTAATTAACACATCAATGGCAATCACATACCACGCACATATACCACATCGACTCTCATGATGCATGTCAAATATGCACTACCCTACACAATCACAAATGCATGAGCCATTTCTTTTCAAAACAGTGCAATGCATGTCACAATGTCCGGTCTCGTAACTCGTTATCCTGTAACGTGCCCCGGATTATATTTCCATCCTGGTTTGCATTACAGGCCTTGTTATGCTCTGCGATGCACCTCGGCTTATATTTCCATCCCGATTAACATCACAGATCTCGTAAAACTCTACAATGCACCTCGCCTTATATTTCCATCCCGATTAACATTGCAGAGGACTTTATACCCTGTAACGTGCCCCGGCTTATATTTCCATTCCGGTTTGCGTTACAGCCTTTTGTGCCCTGTAATGCACCTCGGCTTAAATTTCCATCCCGATTAACATTACAGGTCACCTTCGCAAATTAGTGTCGAAGCACAGCTCTTTCTCAAAACAATATGCAATGCAACTGCCATAATGCAAGACTTCTCGTTTCAATCACATTTCTCGTTCACATATGCAGTTTATATTCACATGCGCAAGTAAGAGCAACACACAAGATTTCCCTAACTTACACATCAAAGCTTAGGCTTCAACTAGATCGTTAACACTTAACCTTGATTCCAAAAGTCACAAACCAATGCGAGCACCCTTATCTTTCCTTCATGGAACTCTACAACACCTCGTACGTTCATTTCCTAAACCTCCTAGGTCATCCTCATTGAAATCTGATTCGAATACCCTTCACATTCAACAATTTGATTCACCATCCTAAATCATGTTCCCAAGACTTAGACTACCTTTAATCAGGTCCTAAGAAGTCTCTAAGGTCACCCAAAGGTTCCCCGAGCTTCCCTCTTTCTTCCTCTTTTTTCCCACAAAACTGATGGACATCATCCCCTCACATCGATCGATCGATGTCCATCAGAGAACATCGATCTCTCAGCCTCTTATACATCGATCGATCGATGTCCGTTAGTGGACATCGATCTCTCAACCCTCACCTACATCGATCGATCGATGTCCGTCAGAGGACATCGATCTCTCAGCTCTCCCTACATCGATCGATCGATGTCAGCATTTCTCTAGAATTTCTTCTGCGAACTTCTGCAGAACCATCACTCCAATTGGTTCCAAACGTATCCAATCAATCCAAGCCTAAAACCCTGCTATAATCACATGCTTAAACTGCAGATTCAAATGCTATGCACATACCATACAATGATTCAAGCCTAGTACGCAATTACTCTGACTTTATCAATCCAAAAATCTCACCTTTTTCCCTCAAAACCCACGCAACAAAGAAATCACAACAAGAAGGGATTCAAGGGGTAGGGATTCGCAGGATCTCAAATAATTCACAACAACCACGAAGGATTTTCATATACAGTTGCCAAATCTCGAATCCAAAACACATAAAGCGTACACATAGATTCACATAATGAAACTACTGCATGGTGATCCAATTTGATAACAAAATAGGCCATTTTCTTTCGCAAAACGTAAGAACTTATAAGTAGATTACTTGCCTTTGATTACTCGAAAGCGGATCGAAGAACGAATAGAGGTTGGATTGGTTCTTG
The DNA here is from genome assembly GCA_036186865.1 of Eustoma russellianum. Lineage (NCBI taxonomy): Eukaryota > Viridiplantae > Streptophyta > Magnoliopsida > Gentianales > Gentianaceae > Eustoma > Eustoma russellianum. Next base: position 26,377,890 of record AP025069.1, on the reverse strand, counting down.
AAGAATTCTTCCCTAGGGTTGGAGAGAAGCCACAAATCGCCTATGGGAAAGATGAGCGTCGGTTTTCTCTGCGTAATGAGAAAACTGACGTTCTGTCAGTTTTTATATGAAAAGGGGAAAGTTTGGAGTTTCTAAATTGTATCCTATTTTCTTATTTATCTTAAAGGATAAACCTTTATTATTTAATTCTAAAATTAAACACCATTAATTCTAATATTTAATCTTCCCATTAATTCCTAATTAATCCTCGTACTTAATTCCTAATTCATTACCGTTGACCGTCATTAATCTCCTTTAATTCCTTCTTTGTCTTTTAATTATCCTACGGAGGGTGCGGGGCATAACAATCTGCTTCAGAAGTCGTTAGTCCATTTAACAATAATTCCATAGCTTTAGCATTCATGGACGTTTTCTTATTTATCTTCAGATGACCATTCACTTCTATACTTCTCAACTTCTTGTGTTACACCATTTACTTGTACAACTTTCATTTGAATGTATGACCCATCTTCAACTATAGACCGTAAATCGATGCCTATAGCCATTAAGAATAGCCTCATCCTAAGTTTCTAATAAACAAAATTATTACCATCGAAAAGAAAGGGATTTGAGTAGACATACCTTCCAACTCACCTTTGTGAGCAACCATGACCATTGTATGTACCTTTGATTTGAGATAAGCAGGTTACTATGAATTCTTGTGTTTTGGCCTTGTCTTCTTAAAACGGTGTTGATGTTGCTTCTTAGAGTGGTGTTGGCCTGGCTCTGATACCAATTGTTGGACCCTACACCAGCAATAAACACCACTAGAGGGAAGGGTGAATAGTGGTTAGTGGAAATTTCACTACTACCCTTGAATAAAATCCCCTTTGAACACAGAATCTGAGACCTCCTAAGATTCAGTACCATTTTTTGAAAAATTTAAAACTCAATGTACACAACACTAAAAATTATGAAACTTTTCAAAAATTAATTTCAATGTTGTGACTAGACTCTGTCCAAAAAGGAGACAAAAATAAGATTGTTTGAGCTTTCAACCAAATAAAAAGATTCAGATGGTCAATCTGGATAAAATTGGACAGAATAGTGCTGAATTTTGAAAACGTGTCTCTCTTTAATTACTCAACTAAAAGGGTGATCTTTATGTCATAACACTCCTTAGGATGTCTAGCTTAATTTTCAAAAAGGTCCTGACCTGAAACTATACCTGATGAAATCAGAATTCAAGTTTCGTTGAGACTGGTCAGATTGCTGCCAGAATAGAGCAGTTATCTTGCAACGGTTGAAAGACTAACTTTCCTTTGCTCAAATCAAGTGATTCTGTTGCAAATAAAAGCTAACAGTCTGAAGTATAACTCCACCAAAAATCACAATTTGGAAAATGTTTTGTTATTTTTCAAGACGTGTGAAATTTTGTGAAATCTGAAGTGAAAATGGGCAGAAAACAAAAAAGTAGAAAGAAGACAATAACACCGAAGATTTGTCCTGCTTCGGTCAATGTCACCGACTCCAGTCCCAAAGAACATCTTTCCTTGGATTTCACTATGTAGTGAATACAAATACAACAAGAACCAAGCTTGATCCTTGGGTTAAACACCAACCTTATTCAAGACTTGGATGAACATCTCTATGAAACTCTTGGTTGCAACACCTTTATCACCTATTGATGTAGCCTTATAGATTTAGCTAATCAATCTTACAAAAACACAAAGAGAGGCATGCAGCTCTATAACAAATATCACAAGAATACCTTGGCTACACAAATAATGAATCAAGAATGAAGAGAAGAAGATAGCAAGACAATTAGCTTCAACTTTAGCTTTCAAGTGTGTGTTCTTGTTCTTCACCTTTGCCTCCTATTTATAGAGTGAAATAGGTCTTGAAGATAAGAACTCCTATGTGTCAACATCTTCATCATCAAGTCCTAGTTGTCTTCACATCATTGGTTGGCCACATAATCACCTTATACACTTGTCAATATCAAGCAACATAATTGGTCCACCTTGCATCCTTATCTTTGCCAAAATTTCCACCATGGAAATGCCTTGATTATCCTTTGCAAAATGAAGATAATAAGAAGGAATATGCCACAACAATCTCTCAACTTCTTTCCATGAGAATAGGTCAAAAGAGGGCTGCAATTTTTGTATAAAACATCCCCAAAACAGCCTTGAAGCCGTTGGTTTCAAGTTTAAAAATTCCAAGTTGGCAATTTTGCCAACTAGCTTGTTTTTGGTTGGTCCACTTATACACATGCCATAAAATAAATACACCATCTTTTCCAACTGTATATACACGTTTTTTAGCAACATAAATGTGTACGAACTCAGATTTGTTGAAGAGAAAATAATAAATAATAGTTGAAAAAATTATGTCAACATATAATCCAAAATTCCCACACTTTTGCTCTTTGAATGTGGTGGTGATTTTTGCACCAATAACACCTTCAAATTCTCTGTCAAAATATAAATGAGAGCCTCCAATAACACAAAAATAAGAATCTTCAAGAAAAAATAGAATGTGACATCGAATACCATCACATATTCCGCTACCGTCGATAATATCACCAAATAAGAACATAAAATAGAAAACCACCAAATAATCTTCAAGAATATCATAAATGAACTCCATAATGAAGATAATAATATAGTCAAGAGTTTCATTGAGTAAAGTGACGAAAATGCTCTCGGGGGGTAAAATGACCAAAATGCCCCGAACGAGAGAAAACTCTGAAAATGACCCTGATGGTCATAAATAAATATAAGAACACCTTTGTGATAATAAATAAGATAAGAATAGGTCCTTGAATTATATTCACCATGCCAAGTACCTACAAAACTCAAAATACCAATTTTGCCCGTTTTGGTATGTTGTAAAAACTTCAGAGACACATTAATCACAAGACGTAATTTTAATCATCAAAACCACATAATAACAACATGATAAACATATATGAATCATGTACAAATAAAAACAACCATTTTATCACATTTTGAATTTTTTTCCTAAAACCCCTAGACATCGATCGATCGAAGTGCCTCTGCTTGATAGATCTATGTCTCACAGTGAGATTCAAAGTTTGTCTCTGACCTACATCGATCGATCGAAGTCGAGATAAATGTACACATCGACCGGTCGATGTGTCTCAGGTTTAGATATCGATGTCTCACAGTAAGGTCTTGGTTTTTCTCTACCTGACATGGATCAATCGATGTGAGGGATCGATGTACATCGACCGATTGAAGTGCATTAACTTGAGAGATCGATGTGATTTTTCTTCACTTATTCAACTTTTATCCTTTATAACATCATGTGTGACATTTTTATGTATTCAACACTTAAAATCATGACTTTGAAAATTATCCAAACATATTTCTCAATAGTTTGTTTCGTCTGTGGCAACACTCCGCATACTGGCCTCCATCGATGTTCTAGCTTGAAGCTAACCTTATTTGGAGAAAATGTACACACAGGAGCCTAAATCAACTCGAATACATGTTTAAGTGAACCGAATGTATGCACAAACATGTGTTATATGCCACCAAATAGGTCACAATCGTAAAACTTGTGCCAGTGCAGGACAACTTTGGAATAATCAGCAGTGTCATTATGTTCCTATGTAACATTTTAGTGTCGTTTCTACCATTGTTGCAATGAGTAGTTTTTTTGTAATGTTTATTTTCATTAATGTTATTTGTAATTTATCCTTAAGGTGACTACTCTGTTGTTGTGTGTTTTTAATTTTGGTATGCATTTAAGGGTAGGGGGTAGGGTTAAGGTAGGGCTTGGGGGTTAAGGTTTATAAAATGTAACAAGGCCCATAAGAAATTCATCAACAATATTTATTGCACATTGATACGATACTTGTTACATATTCATTGAAATTCATAAATTGAAAACATACAATCATAAATTAATTGGTTAGCCTTTTAACAAGTTTCATAATTTCTTCGACAGTACGCTTGGGTTCGGAAACTCCATTCGCAACACCTTCCTGTTCTTAACTAGTCCCGATTTGCGAGCTTTTTTTGGAGCAACATGCACGATGGATGTTATTAATTATGAACAACATGTTATTGTTAATGCTAGATCTTCTTCATTGTATATCGTAACGGTATCCTAAAAAATATTCCATATCTATTAGGATCAAAACGGGGTCATCTACTCACAAATTAAAGATCATCTTTATTTTGTCTCCGATGTCCATCAACACATGTTGGGTGAATTCAATCAACTTAATGTCAGTTAAAATATTCAAAACAATCGCATCATATTTCTTTCTCAACATGCAATACAAGTGAACCATCACTTGCCAAACATAAAACATTGTCCAAACCTACTGAATCAATGGAAAATCAATTGATAGGGCGGAATGAAGTTTTGTATGAAATTGGTTAGGTTTATTGTTACCTATTTGTGGAGGTGTACACAAAACAGTTTTGATAGAACTGCTAAGACGGTTCTGACGGAACAGTCAAGACAGTTTTGACTAACCATGTTGTGCCCAAATTCATGGTGCATGTCTCACGCAAAAAGAACGGTCCTTTCCTTCGTTCTAACGTTTCTTCCTCAACATGCCTTGTTCGGTGACAAGAACAGATCAACAACCACCCTTGGCCGTGTGCCTCTTGTTTGAACTGAGTAATATCTGCCTCTTTGAAGCTTATTCATGGTCCAAGAATGGAAAACCACCCCTGGTACGTGTCTTCAAGATAGTGGGATTCGATTCTCCCACAACGTGTGCTCAAGATGTTGATATAGAATCTAGTTTTGATCGATGATCAAAGAAAATACAAGGTTGGACTTTTCTGGGCAACATTTGGCCCAAATATGCTATTTTTCGTTCAATTCTCTATTTTTCAGACACCAGACCGCTCATACATATTGCCCTATTATGCTAAACCTAATTTACAAGAGATATGACATGTCTTTTATTGAACATTATCATCTCAGCATCTGATCAATCATTCATGCGTTATCTCAGTTATATAGGGGCCGCATCTATCAATGAAATCTTCTATAAAATTTTATCTCCAGATGTCTAATTTCCATAGAATCTTGAATCACCTCAAAAAGACGTTGTATGAGAGAGTTATGGTAAAAATACCAAGAAAGGGTCATCCTGTGAAAACCCTACTTTTTAGGCATTTTTTTCCAAATTTTGAAAGTCTCTTTTCCTATCTTCTAACCAACATTTTTATTGTCTAAAAAAATTCTAAAAATATGTAATATGACTCTAAAATATATTACAAATGAATACAAGCCCTGATGGCCAAAATTAAGGTCATGCAAAACACTACGGACGTGCTTCCTCCCTCTCCATCCCGCTGCACATCCTTTTTATGCAACTTAGTTCCTTTGGCCTCTTTATTCCCTCCCGCTCGAAAGGATTCATCCTCGAAGCAAAATCTACACTACACAGAGAAGAGAATTTAGCCAACAATATGCTTGTAACCTAAAAATAAAGCATGCAACTAATATAGAAAAACATGAATTGTTTATTCTCAACCCCTCGTCGACCAAATATCAATATGATAGAAAACATATAAGATAAGGTTGAAAGAAACTTATACTCAAAGAAGATACTTCCCTTTAGCTGCAAGCCTCTCATGAACTTGCATCACCTCTTCTTAACATGTTTTGGATGCATTAGAACCTGCATCAAATTCTTACAATACAAAAAAAGTGGCAATATAAATCACTATGTGAAGTATATTATAGGTTCAAATTTCAGCATGTGTAATGCATTCTCACATGTCAAACAAGTGTCCATCAAAACATGCTCAATTATATGACTTATTTGAAAAACTATTTCCATAGCATATGGTTTCAACCAAATGCTATTCACTTCAACAAACAAACCTAGTTTCAAATTCTCAATGATATGTGTCCAAGCTCCTGGATTAAACACATAAATAATCCAAATAAATTTAAACACCATAGGAAAGCTTAGACATACTCGGATGCAAACCAATGCTTTTAAAAAGATTATGCCGAACTGATACAATTGTGTTACTTTGTTGTGGCACATTTTTATGTTTACATTGTTTATGACATGACATGAGGGGATGCACACAACTTTCAATCACAAAACACATAGCCAACGTATATGTTGTAATAGACACAAACAATGTGTCGTTGCCGTCCTTCACTTGAACCTTTTGAACACGAAATAATGGAAACTCGTATGCAAACAGAGATGGTAAAGCATTAAGCAATAAAACTTTAAACACGTGTATTGTTCTTTTGCCTTTCTTCTTCATTTACGATTTCAGATTTGTATACACGTTTTCCATCAACTTCTTCAAAAATTTCAGCTTCATGTTCAACATTGTCATGGGATGCATCCTCATTGTTTTATGAAATTCTATTTCAATCTTATGCAATTCAAAGGAAGACGTAGGTACTTCGTGTTCAACTTCATGAAAATTATGCAATTTAACAAGCACTTCTTCTTTAATCTCAGGCACTTCATTTTCGGCTGCACGATATTCATGATTACAAATAGATAAATCACTAGAAGCTTCATGTGTATCATGGGAAGCAACTTGCAAATCATTTTCTAGAACATATGAAGTACTAGAAGATTCAAGCTCTTCATGGAAATCTTCACTATTATGCATATTAAAACCTAAAAACATAGCGTAATCCATGAATTCTTGATGTTCCAATTTACTTGCTACACGTTTTGCCATATAATACATGTCATTTAGAGTGTCAAATTTCTCATGCACCATGTCATCAACAATCTTTTTGTTCAAGCCAGTAATGAATCTAAGCATAACAAATTCTTCAGATTCTTTAATGTAAGCTTTACACAAGTCATCTAACATCTCATAATAATATTTATGTTCAGTTAGACTAGCTTGCGAGCAATATTGATACCTTGGAATCTTGTTACGCCAATGACTTACCCATATGTCATTAGAAAGGCCGAAATTATCCATACGCCTGTCAAGATCATAATGTCCTTTTTGAGGCAAATCATACTGTTATGGTTATAATCTATGTGTATCCATTTATGAGATTTGAAGTACTCATGCTGAAATGAGATATAAAATGAAAGAAAAAGAAAACTAACACAAAAAGGAAAAAAAATATAATTACGTCAGTGTAAACAAAAACAAAAGTATACTGCCTTTCCACACTCGTGTATGAATTCACTCACTTCGGCTTTTACCTCCCCTCTTTTTTTACATTCACACGAGCCTTTTACCACTCTCTTTGCGTTTCTCCTCAAGATTAGAAACAATATTAAGTCAAGCAAACACGTTGTGATCTTCCAAATTCAGCTTGTTTATCTTCTTAAAGAGGATGTATATCACTCAAAACAGCAGCCAAGATAGCATACGGTAACACACGAACAGGTCACACTATGATTCAAAGAAATGCATAAAACGGAAAAACTATGTAATGGCTGAGCCAAAGAATCACTAAGGGGTTACTTTAGGCAATCCTTAGTCAAAATTGGTCAAGAATGCAATCAATAAAATGAAATCCTAATGGTCTAATATACACAAGAAAGTTGTAAAGTGTATATGGCAGTTTAGGCAAATTTGAGGTTGGGCCATTTTTGGTGCTTTGTGTGTGCAGTTTCGGTTTTGAGGGAAAACAGTATATTTCCCAAATTGTTTCCCCAAAATTTCAATATCATTCAAAAGTAAATAGAGTGAAGGATCAAACTGCCTTTTGAATGACTCAATTCCAATGTATATGCACCAAATTCTTGAATTTTCTTTCTTTTTTTGATTGCGCCTTCATCTTTCTCAAGAACTATGTTCAAATTTATTTTTTGATCTTCTTGCTTCAAGAACTGAGTGTAAATGATATTTCTTGATGAAATTTGCCTTGAAAACCTTGAAAACCTTTCCTTACGCAAGTTTTTGCTCAGTACCGTCGTTTTCTGTATTCGAATATATGTATGTGTTGCTAGTTTAAGGAAATTTTTGGGGAAGTGTATGGATGTTAGGGACTCGGTATTAGACCTTTTGAGAGGTGATGTATTGCTGGATGCTTTGGAGTTGGGGTATACGGTTTTTTAACAAAACAATTCGGGTTAAGGTTTTATTTGTACAAGGTCGAATGGGTTAGGTTTTCATGTGTGGAGAAAGATTGGTTTCTAGTGTGATTTTTGCTGGGGGTTCATAGGAACGTATTCATGAAAATTATCCCACTAATAGTCACAAGTTTTAATCACAAACACAACCAAAATTTAACTAAGAGCTTCACACAAAAAGAATTAATACCAGACACAGTAGCAATTTGGCAAAGTAGCAAGCTTTATAGTGCGACTGAATTTATTCGACTAGATGCAAATTCCTATGTTTAAGATAGAACCTATATGCACAATATCACGTGGATTACGTTCCAATTAAGGAGGCAATCCAATGAAAGATGCTCAAGAAGATGAAAACAAAAAGAATGCAGACTGTTCTTTTGCTGATGTATGTTTTTGGTGCGGACATAATTTTTTGTGTGATGATATTTGTGTGCGGTTTGAGATAATGAATTGATAGAATGGAAAATAAGAATTAGAACAAGGAAAAATGTAGCTCTGATACCAAATTAATGCGTGTCTCATGCCAAAAGAACGAACCTTTCCTTTGTTCTAACGTGTCTTCAACAAGATGCCTTGTTCGGTGACCAGAACAGTTCAACAACCACCCTTGGCCGTATGCCTCTTATTTGGACTGAGCAATATCCACCTCCTTGAATCTTGTTCGTGGTCCAAGAATGGCAAACCACCCCTGGTATGTGTCTTTAAGACAGGATTTGATTCCCATACAACGTGTGCTCAAGACGTTGATATATAATCTAGTTTTGATCGATGATCAAATAAAACATAAGGTTGGACCTTACTGGGCAGCCTTTAGCCAAAACATGCTATTTTTCATTCAATTCTCTGTTTTTCTAGGTGGCCGGTCGCTCATACATATAACCCTACTATGCTAAACCTAATTTATAAGAGATAGGATAGGTTTTCTATTGCACATTATCATCTCAGCATCTAATCAATCTTCCATGCATTATCTCGATTATCTAGGGGCTAAATCTGTCAATGAGGTCTTCTAAAAAGTTGTAGCCCCGGGGGTCTAATTTCTATGGCATCTTGAATAAGCTCAAAAAGGCGTCGTAGGAGAGAGTTATGACGAAAATACCGAGATAAGGTCATCCTGTAAAAACCTAATTTTTAGACTTTTTTTTCCAAATTCGGAAAGTCTCTTTTCCTATCTTCTAACAAATATTTTTAATGTCTAAAAACATTTTAAAAACCTGTAATATGACTCTAAAATATATTACAAAAGAATACAAGTCATGATGACCAAAAATAAGGTCATGCAAAACACTGCGGATGTGCTTTCTTCCTCTCTATCCAGCTGCACATCCTCTTCATGCAATTTAGCTCCTTTGACCTCATCAAGTCAGAATAACACAAGACATTTTTGTCAAAACATATTGCATGGCACATCGTGGAAAAGCCTGTTTTTATCAAACATTGATCTTGGATGCAAACAAACCAAGCATGGAAATGATTCTGTTGCTAACCAAAGAGAGCCCAAAGGAGCACATGAACATGTAATAGAGGAGGTAGCATCAACAGAATCCTTGATCATGAATGGAGAGAAATCAATGGGAATATCAACATTGTGAAAGACAAGTAGATCACTATGGTTGTCATCTTCTTCGAGGTAACCCTTGTTGGTAGTGAAATGGAATGGATGGTAAATGTTATGACAACCAAGTACATTGCAATCAATAGATATTTATATCTTGAAATTCGAGAGATAAAGTGGTAAACGAATTTCCTTAGAGAAGACACAAGAAATCTTAGTAGATGTATAATTGAAAGTGCTCTTAAAGTTCATTTTATCTATAAGGTTGGAGTTGGAAATGTTTTTTATATTCCTATTATATGTAGGAATTGATTTCAAAGCCGCTACCAAACAAAGCTAGTACTGTATGTCTTTGTTCTACGTATGTAATCTTTTGTTTCTTAATAAGTTTGCATTTAGTCCTTATATGCGATTGATTCATTTGTCTTATGCTATGGTAGAGAAGATCATGAGAATGCTAATACTGTTGGTATTCTTTATTCTTTAAGAGAATAAATAAGATGACTAAAAGCATGTAATACATGTTTTCGTTTATGTTTTGTAGAAAAAGCTATGCATGTACTTAAATGAGTTTGAATATATGACATGATTTGACTTGGTGTTTCAGTAAAGATTTTATGCTAAAACCATATTATGAGGTTTGTAGATGGATTCTTCATTTAAATTTGGATTTTATGTGGGAAACAATTTGCCTAGATGTTCAATATGAAGCATGCTTTTTGTATATAATATTGAAAGCATTCTTTGCTAAATAAAAATCTAAGAGTTAGAGATTTGGTAGTTTGTTTTCATCATTTTAAAGATAGAGATTCTAGTTTAAAATGAAAAAACTAAAACTATTTACATTTGTGACTTTATGATGATGATACATTTGTGTACAAGAAGATTTCTAGTCTTAGGTATTTGATGTCTTTAAGAATATGGTGTTGTAAATTGAACTTATTTACAGAAGTTGTTTTTTATTGAATATGTTTCAAGAATGAGAATTATATCTTATATTAGATAACACTTTGTCTATTTGGATATGTTTTAAGATTAATAATTGAGTTAATAAGTGACTTTTGTCATTTGGTTAACTAGCAATGGTTTTGAATCATGGATATGATTAAGAGTTGTAAGACTTACATCTAGTGTGTCATGTGAATGAGTACATAATTTTAGTGCTTATGTTCTTAAACATCATCATCATCATCATCCGTATCCAGTATATCTCAACAATAGCAAAAGCTATCGCTGGGGTCTGGGGAGGGTAAGTGGTAGACAAACAATACCTCTGTCCCAAGGGATAGAGAGTCTGCTTCCAGTGAGACCCCCGGCTCTATATGTACCTGTATAAATGACATAATAATAGAGATGATGTGCTAGTGTGTTAGTGAGAGAATTCAGAAAATACAAAGAAGAGGCTTTCGATATTAAAATAAACATAACGTGTATATGTACATGTAATGCAAAACAACGGTAAAACATAAGCAAACAAGTGCAAAATCAACCTAAAGCGTAGATATTGTCTACGCCTATCTATGTCCCTGAATATACTCTAAGGTGTCCCTATATATGACCTATACCTCGTTAACCTTAATCTTATGTCTCCATGAACTCCTATCCTAGACCATGTCCTCAGAGAGGTGCAAATCTAGCAGGTCGTGCCTAATCTGCTCATCCCAAGTCAGTTTGGGCCTGCCTTTACTCCTGTTCCCCTCTACAATGAGGCTTTCAATTGCTCTGACCGACGCCGTTGTCTGTCTCTGTTTGACATGCCCAAACCATCTCATTCTTCCCTCCTTTATCTTATCTGCTATACTAGCAACGCCTGACCTTTCTCGAAACACCTCGTTTCTGATCCGGTCTAGCCTTGTATAAAAGTAAAAATTGTTTTTAGCATGTGAAGTTAAACTTGTAAATAGCTTGTATAAGTTGTATAACTTCTAAAGAGGTTTAGAAAACGAAAAATGAAATTAGATCTAATGAGGTCTAAGGTGCCAAAACACATAAAAAGGATGTGCAACAGGATGGAGAGAGAGGAAGTACGTCTATAGAGTCAAATGAAGGTTGCCACAATCATTTTAGAGCCTCGAAACTGATTGCAAGTCTTGGAGACTGGCATAGGATGGAGGAAAGGATGGACTGAATCATTCAAGGCATGCTCATGCGCTTTCACGTATTATTGGTCGTGCAAGACCTTGTTTTTGGACTATAATTCTTGTACACTTTGTATTTCTGTCTTGGGTTTCTTTTAGATATTTTTAGAATGTTTCGAGTGGTTAAACCGTGTGTACAAGTTGTGGTAGCTAGACTTTCCATTTGTGGAAGCCCTAGCCTCTAGAAGGTTTTCAACATGATAACCCTTTGACAGTTTTTGGCGATATCTCACACGTCCAATGTCGGATTTAAGTGATTCTAAGTGCCATGGAAAGGTTACATCATTATCTACAACTCTCAAAGAGATGACATCATTAGAATCGACTTCTAGAATGCCAAGAAACCACATGGAAAGTCAGACATTATTGAAGAGTTTTAGTTCAAGTAGGATTCTTGTATTTTTCTAGCTACCTTAAGTTTTGTTTAGGTTTTCTCTATATCCAAAACCCCCTGTAGCCGTATTTTTTTATACATACCTGAATAAAAGTTTATAAACTTTCAGCCTAAGGCAGAAATTGCAAGTCATACTTGTTTTCTTGATAGTTCTTGATCGAGGTTGGAAAATCAATTCCTTCAAATTTTGGAGATACATCCCAAGGGTGGCAACATCCTTGGACAATGAACAAGATTCAAATTGAAGGAAAAAGCTCGCTCCAACCTATGTAGCACACGGCAAAGGGTAGAATTCATTCCATTTTGAATGCTAAACACGGCTATGCTGAGGAGAAAACTTTAGAGCATAGAAAAGATCTTTACTTATGCGTCAAACACGCATCAAGATCAATAATAAAATAGTTGTTAGTTTATAGTTTTAGTTGGTCGAAAATTTTGTTGTTTGAGTTTATGTGTATAGTGTGCTTTCTTGATTCATATGAAGTTAGTTTCATCTTGCTTGTTGGTAAAACTAACTCTGTGATAAAGTTATTTATGATGAATGTTGATTGTATGTATTGAATGAGTTGGTTCATGGAAACATTGTGCTATATTTGAGTTTGATGGTTTGTTGATAAAAACTCAATGTTTCCGTGCTTGTTTATAGTTAGTCTTTCTGGACTAATGAGATGTTTTGTTAAGTAATTCATTGAAAGGAATCATCGAAAGACAATGATTTGAGAAGGTGGTAGCACTTGATGAATGTTATAACAAGGTAAATTACTTGCGTTTTTTAGGATAAATCATAAACAATGTGAAGTCTATGAGAGTGGCCCGGTAAAAACTAAGTATAAGTTAGTTCTTGTGACATCAATAGGAATTGGATTATTCCATTTGATATAAGCCATTTATTTGATGTAACTTACAATTGTACGTAATCATATTGACTGCTCAAATCAGTCCAACTAGCTATATATTAACGTCAATAATTAAGAGTTGTACCATTGTCTCTGATTTATAACTTGGAGACTCTATTCTTGCGCAGACCTGGAAGTATGGATTATAATCAAATGTTTATGTGCACGCTATAGAAATGTAAAGAATTAAATGAAATGAATGTAATATTCAACTTAACACTTGAAATACAAAGGTAAAGCCTTTAAACAGGCTGTGAATCTTCAGCCTCTAACGGCTCTATTCAGTAGCCATAACGGCTACTTTGTGTTATTTTGCTATACAAATGTTTAAACTAATAACTTAACATACTAAGTTATATATAAGGATATTAATAATATGTATATACTATGTTTTTGTTGGTTTATCATGGTGCATGAGGTTCTCTGTCATACTTATAACAGAATTGTTATCACAGAATATGCTTATCGGCAGTGAGATCTTTTGTCCAATATCTTCTATTACTTTCTTCAGCCATGACCCCTCACACGTTCAACAGATTGCTTCTTTCTTCTTCAAGTCACTAAATTCTCCCATAATTATATTACATAGCCAGTAGTTGACCTCATGTTAATTTTAGATCCCGCCTTGTTAGCATTAGCGAAGACTTGAATGGATCCCTCCATGCTTTTTTTTGAAATGTAAACCATGTCTAAGTGCTGACTTCACGTACCTAATAATCCTCAAATCAGCTTGTAGATATTTATTAGTAGGATTATACATAAATTGTCTCACAAAACTCAAAACATAACATACATCTGATCTAATGTGAGATAAATAAATTAATTTCCCAACAATCTTATGATAACTTAGTTTGTCAGCGGGAGTATTATCCCACAATTCTTTTAGCTTATGTCCTGGTTCAACTGAGAGATGGCTGACTTACATCCTAGCATTTCAGTCTCAGTTAGCAAATGTGGAACATATTTTTTTAGATATACCCATACCATTCTTATTTGTAGCTGTTTCCATACCTAAGAAATACCTTAGTTTTTCCAAGTTCTTCATCTTAAACTGTTTACATAACTGATACTTAATTGACTTAATCCCTTGAAGGTAATTTCTTGTGACAATAATGTCATCAATATATACAATCAAGACATCGTCTTTTTTCCTTACTTTGAAGTTCTAGTAAATAGTCTGTGATCATTTTGGCTTTGAACAAATTGATGCTCCTTTACATTTTGTCAAAATTTCCTAAACCAAGCTCTTGGTAATTGTTTTAACCCATACAAGGATTTATTCAGTTTACAAATTTGGTTGCTATTTGTGTGATCCTCAAAGACTTGTAGTAGATTCATATATACCTCTTCTAGTAACTTTCCATTTAAGAAGGCATTTATAACAGTAAGTTGATATAATTCCCAATCAAGATTAACAGTTACAGAAAAAATAATTTTAAATGTGTTAAGCTTAGCTACATGAGCAAATGTTTCGAAATAATCAATACCATATGACCGCGTAAATGTTCTGGCAACTAACCTTGTCTTATACCTGCTTATAGTCCCACATGTATTGTATTTAATAAACAATATCCATCTACATCCTATTAGTTTAATACCTTTTGCAGTTGGTACAATTTTTCATTTTTTATTCTGGACTAAAACTCGTATTTCTTCATGTACAACATCTCTCTATGATGGCTTACTCAGAGCTTTCTGTATATTCTTAGGAATAATGTTATGATCTTAAGCACAAGAGAAAGCCCTAAGATGTGTATTTTGACTATCATATGACATAAAGTTATACAAATGATATTTAGTACATTCTTTTGTTCATTTTCTACCTACTTTTGGTTCAGCTCCGTATGTTGTATGTATGTTATCTAATTGTTTAATTGTTCCTTCATGATAATGTGTGTTCCTTCTAGTGTAAATTTGTATAATATGTGGTCTATCCCATGAATGTATCCCTGTTGTATTAGGGTCTTTTTCTATAAGATTTGTTTGCCTTGTGTCATTTTCATATCTAGCGTCAGTTGATTCCTGAGAGGTGGTTCTAAAAATATCAATTACAGTCTACACATATTTCTGTTCATAAAATGCATTTTCTTCATAAAAAATACATCAAGTGTAACATACATTTTCCTAGTGTTGGGATGATAACATTTATATCCTTTCTATGAACCTGAGCACCCAAAAAAAATGCTTTTCATAGAACCAGGGTCCAATTTTCCTCTTAGATGAGATTGTAAATGTACATAACTTGTACAAGAAAATAATTGAAAAGGTAACTCAGAGAACAAATATGTGTAAGTAAAGGTTTGGAGAAAAACTTCTCTAGGAGTTCTAAAAGATAAAATACTAGAAGACATTCTGTTTATTAAGCAAGTTGTAGTTAGAACAGCTTCTCCACAGTAGAACTTAGGTACCTTCATTGTCAACATTAAGCTTGTAGTGACTTCAATGAGGTACCTGTTTTTTCTTTTAGCTACCTCATTTTGCTTTGATGTGTATATACAAGAAGTTTGATGATAAATGTCATTTTTATTCATGAACTGTTTAATATAATCATCTAGATGTTCATCTTATTTTCAGATCTTAAAGTTTTTATTGTACAGTTAAATTGATTCTTGATACCATTAAAGTAGTTTATGAAAATATGACTGTCCTTAGATTTGTTTTTCATCAGGTATACCCAATTAACTCTAGAACGATCATCTATAAAGGCAACATACCATCTTGTTCCATTTATATTTGAGGTCTTTGAGGGGCCCCAAATATCAGAATGAACAAGATTGAATTGCGTTGTTGACTGATACATCTTTGCAAGCTATCTCTGTCTTTTAATTTTTGCTAACTGACGGATGATACTCTTGGGATTTACCTTTTCAAATAGAATTGGCATTAATCGTTTCAAATACAAAAAATTAGGATGATTTAATCTTCTATACCATAAAAGAATTTCAGACTAGGAACATGTAATACATTGTGCAAAGTCAATTTATTATTGAGCTTAACTTTACCAATTCCAGTCACTAATAATGAAGATCCATTAGTAATCTTAACCAATTTTGGAAAAAGTACTCATAAGAAGTAAGAAGATTAGCATTACTGGTCATGTGATCTGAGGCACAAGAATCCACAATCCAAGTACTATGTTACTTATCAGTACCATTGTTACTTTTATGAAATTGTCACATACTTTCCATTGTTGTTTGAATTGGATTTTTGATTATTTGATTGTTGTTGTCTGCTTAAAAGGCGCAGGAGAGCTTGTATTTGATTTCTTATGGGCATAGTAGAGCAGTCTGTTTGCTAGGAAAATATTGAGTGGAGTCTTGCACATGTGAGCCATCCTATTCCCATAAGCTCTGTCTTGTCGAAGACCTCAAAGAGCTATTTCTCTTGGGTTTTTATGGAATTTCCAATAATCATTAATTAGGTGACCATTCTTCTTGCAATATATGCATAACAGTCTACCTCGTTCATTTGAGGTTGAAGTTGGCCTTCTTCCAATAGCTAAAGCTATAATTTCAGTAGGATGCTTGTTTGTGACCAAAGTAGAAGTCTCTGTAGAAATGTGAAGTATAGTTCCCATCATTACTTTTTTTTGTTCCTTCTTCATGTTCCATTTCAGCAAAGGATGGTTTTATGCTAGGTAAGAGCTTGGTGCATATAATTCTGATTCTTGCGCCATCAAATCATGGATGCAATTCAGTCAGGAACTTAAAAACTCTTCTAGTTTTAGTAATGGACTTGTATAACTGAGGGTCAGATGCACAAGTCCATTGATGTACTTTAAATACATTAATCTGGTGCATGCTTTTGTAAATAACGTATAGTATCCATTCACAATCCAGTTTCTTTGTTTGATATCATGAAGCTGAGTTTTAATCTCATATGTCTTAAATGTATTGTTTTGTACGGAATATATTTCATTGACTGTAGCCATATTTCAACTGCAGTTTCATGCATAATAAAGTCATCACTGATGTTAAAAAGCATGGACCTTATAAACCATCACATTATCATACTATTTTCATATTTTCACAGTCGGAACTTTGGATGAGTTTCAGGTGGAACAATTATTGTTCCAAATAAATAATTCTCATTACCTTTACCTGTTACAAATATTTTCACCCCTCCGGACCAAGAAAGATTGTTATCTCCATTGAGTTTGTGACTTGTAATGACAATGGAAGAGTCATTAAACATAATAGTACCATGAGACCCTGTTCCTGACACTTGTTCAGGAGTGGAGATGGTCTCTGTTTGCTCAGAAGAAGAAGGCGTTGCCATTTTGTTTTTAAAAATATCCCAGCTTCTCAGCTCTCATACCATATAAAAATATAAAGAATTAAATAAAGTGAATGCTATATTCAAATTAACAATTGAAATATAAAGGTAAAGCCTTTAAATAGGCTGGGAACCTTAAGCCTCCAACTGCTAGAAGTCTAACGGCTCTATGCAGCAGCCACAACGGCGACTTTCTGTTATCCTACTATACAAATGTTGAAACTAATAACTTAACATACTAAGTTACATATAAGTATAAAAAATATACAATAGAGATACATGTATATACAGGTGAATACACATGTAAATACAGACATATACATCTATATTATACTTATATATAGGTATTGGCTTGGACAATAGTAGTTAATCACTCATTTAGTGATAGATAGGCATTATAGGCGTTAGCTAAATATAGCCGTTAGTAGTGGGTTTAACAGTGGCACCATGTGCTGCTACTAGCCGTTAATGGCTTCTACGTTGTTCTTCTTTACGGAACACTCTTGTACATGTAAATTAAGTCTGAATAAAACTATTGTTTAGCTTTTCAATACGTGCTTACAGATTTCTACAATAAGAATATAAATAGTATGTGTATATACTGTATTTGCCTGACTAAAACAACTTTCAGATGATCACTGCCATCAACTTCAAAATCTCACCTACTCGGGAGAAAATTTTAAATTGGTGGAACTTCTTGCTTCTTGCTATGTTTTTTAAGCAGCATACTTTGAAAAACTTACCTTGGAATTTGGATGCTACGTGGAGAATTTTTTCTGGTGTTATTTCTGTAGTGACATGGAGCATTCATGTCTTTGAAATTCACTTTCTCTGTTCTAATCTCCAGGAGGTTCTTATCCTCAACAATATCCAAACTTTCACAGTTTCTCGCGTTTTCTCGACCCGTTTGTCCTCGACTCATGTAAAAAAAGATTTGCACAAAGAATGGTTTGGAAACTCAAACCTCTGGTTTTTTTTCCATTTAATCACTGGGTCAATTTATAGTAAATATAAGAGAGCAATTTATGCTAATCTATTGCTAAAGAGATCAATACAAAATCAATACAAATACTATCACATCTCTATATTTATATACAGGATAAACTCAATAAATAAGATATATTTAATTAGACTAGATATCTACAATCATATCTAGTCGTCCGTAAATAGCGCTTCAGGTCTGTCGAGCTGAGCTCAAGAGTCAGGTCACGTCGGCCAGCAGGTCAGTCCTGATCATCAAGCAGCATGGTCAGCGGACTGCCGAGCTGAGCTCGACTGTCAGGTCAGGTTAGCCAACTCTAACACCTCCCCTCAAGTTGGCGCGTGAAGGTCGGCAACGCCAACTTGGACAACAAAAAACGAAAATCACGAGTACCAAGGGACTTGGTAAGAATATCTGCAAGATGATGTGTAGTGGAGACATGTAGAGGGTGGATTTGGCCATCTAAGATTGCATCCAAGAGAAAATGACAGTCAACCTCGATGTGTTTAGTGTGATCATGAGCGAAGGGATTGTGGGCGAGATGCAATGCAGTCTGGCTTTCGGTATAGAGAGTAACAAGAGCCGAATGAGGAATATCGAGAAAATGAAGGAGACCGAGCAACCACTTCAGCTCGCAAGTAGTGTAGGCCATGGCGCGATATTCTGTCTCGGCAGAAGAACGAGAAAGAGTGTGTTGCTTTTTAGCCTTCCAGCTTTTTAGTCTTTCATGAGATGGATGCTGTGCCAAGTTGAATGAAGTAGGATAAAAGAGAGCGTCAAGTAAGAGGACAACTCGTCCAATCCGAGTCATAGTAAGCAATTAATTGGAGGTCATTGGTGGACGAGAAGAGAAGACCTTGACCCGGACTGCCTTTAAGATAACGAACAACGCACAAAGCAACCTGCCAGTGGTCAATCCGAGGTGACAGCTTAAATTGAGCGAGCGTGTGAACAACATAGGAGAGCTTAGGTCGGTTGACAGACGAATATATCAGGCGAACAACAAGACGTTGATATGATAGCAGATCTTCCAGAAGAGAGCTAGTGGATTGAGCAATTGATGTTGTTGTTCCAAGGGCATAGAGGCTGCCTTTGAAGCGAGCAAGCCACAATCTGAAATTAAATCAAGGGCCTACTTAAACTGGGACAAAAATATACCTGCAGTGCTGCGGGCAACCTCAAATCCGAGAAAATATTTTAGAGGACCAAGGTCCTTTATATGAAAACATGTATTTAGATTGGTTTTAACCACCTCTATTGCCTGAGAATCATTGGCCACAAGTATGAGGTCATCAACATAGATCAAAATATGAAGATGAATATGGACACGAGCATAACAGAATAAAGAATAATCCAAATAGGACTGAACAAACCATAAGAATGCAAAGCGGCAGAAAACATGGCAAACAACACCGATGTGCTTGCTTAAGACCATATAACGATATACGCAGGCGACAGACGGTGTGAGGCGAGGTTGCTATGAACCCAAGGGGGTAGGTTCATATAAACTTCTTCATCAAGATCACCATGAAGAAAAACATTCCATATGTTCATCTGACATGTGGAAAACTGCCGAGCAGACGCAAAAGCCAAAAGTACGTGAACCGTGACCATCTTAGCAGTGGGGCAAAAGTTTTAGTTTAGACGAGTCCCTCGATCTGGCGGTTACCGTGCATAACCAGCCGAGCTTTATAGCGTTCAATACTCCATCTGAATGGTTTTTGATCTTGTACACCCATTTACAGCCGATAGCACATTTCTCGGGAGGTAGCTCCTCTAAAGTCCACGTTTAATTGTCCTCAAGAGCTTGCAGCTCTTCACACATGGCTATGAGCGAGCGAGGATCCCGGACTACGTGCAAGTAAGACTGTGGTTCTGTGCTCGAGGTGATAGCCACAAGAAAGGTGCGATGAGCAACAGAAAATCAATGATTACTAAGAAAATTGGTGAGAGATAGGGAGTACCTGAGCAAATAATTATGGCGGGTGATATAAGCAAAGGGCTGGACTAAAAAGCTTCATGTCGTAATCCAGCAATCTTGCAGGGAGTTTTTTGACGCACTGCCCACGGCTGAGCTGAGGTGAAGGAGGCGAGGGAGGAGCTGGAGAGGTCAGCTCAGGTGTTTGGGTCTGTTCTGTGGAGCTGAGCTCGGGTGATGGGTTTGGTTTGGTTGAGGTCAGCTCGGGTGAGGAAGGGGCTGTTTCTGACAGTGCCGGACGTGGGTCATTCGGTTGATCGATGGGAGATTCATCGGCTAGGAAAGGATCGGAAGAGGATGGCGAGGGAATGGAGGATGAGCTACTAGCAAATGGAAAAGTGGTCTCAGCAAAGGTGATGTTCTGGGAAACGATGAATTCACAAGTGTCCAGATTGTAGAGAAAAAGAGGTTTGAGTGATTTTCAAATACATGATTTAAATGTGCACAAAAACGAGCATAAGATAAAACGTGTATGATATAAACAAACGTGTGCATGATATTGCTCAGTACTTGCCTTATTTAGCTTATATATAATGTTGCCGGACTAACGAGCCATGAAGCGTTAAAGCTTACATCATATGGCAAACATTTGTTGTGTTTATACTATTTTCAGGTGCCACCATTATTGAACTAGACTAGTTCATTAAGTGAAGTACTTAGTTTATTAAACTAAGTAGTTCATTAAAGGAAGCCACATTTGGAAAAGGCACAAAGGCAACAAAGCTAAGGAAGGAAAGTTTTCTCCTCCTCCCATCTTAAATGATACACGCCTATATACATATATATACATATATTTTCAGATGTTTTTGAAAAAGGCACATACACATTCAAACGTACTACTTACACGTTATATATTTTACGTACGTACGTTAACGTCACACCACTATACTTAACTCATATTTATGAGTATATTCAGGTCTTATATCATATGATATAAGATATGGTGATGACAAATTAAATACGACACGATAAAAGGTTCTAAACCGAAAATTGTCGCATCGGGCGAATACCGAAACTTCGCCAACGTGTCACGTACTTACCATAAATAAATGGTCAGCCCCTATACTTCAAAAATCATCATAAATTTCGTGCCATACATGATATTTTCAGCCAAAAATACTTTCCATGTTGGCACACACAAATTACTCCACATTAAGGCCAATGTGAAGATTCCAAGTTTAATTTTGTCACATGCTAATGGTAACACTTTAGACCAGCCAAGTGCTGAGATTTAAAGTATATATTATATATATTATGTATAACATAATATATATATAACATTTGCAAAAGTTGGAATTTAAATTAGAGAAAAATCGGGTAATCGATAAATATCGAAAATTCGGTTTTCTACGCACACAACACATGGAACGTTTTTGGTACATCATGTGACACGTATCTAGACACTTTTTACATATGTTATACATCTTAAAGTGTTCTAGAAAATTAAATTAAGGGCTGATTGGAATATAACATATGTGTATTATTAAATGTGCACTATTTTACAAAGTTAGCAAAAATAAATTTCAGCACATGTATATACATTATCCAACGCCACCTACAGCTGAGATGGAGCATATATGGAGCCTTGTTGGCATATTGATTGGTCAAGAATCAATCATACAAAGTTGGTGACTTAAAGAAAGAAGCTACAAAAGGTAAGGTTTCAAACTTTGTCTCATTTGAAACACAAGCTGAAAATTTCAGCATGTAGAATTAGTGCTGGCCGATTTTTACATTAATATGACTCATATTTTGTGTCTTGATTAAGGTGGATTAACTAGAAGACAATTTGGAAGTATTTTAAATATTTTATGGAATAAAGAAAGTGATATTCTTGAATATCACACATGCTGAAAATTTCAGCATGTGTGTAATGTACCTAGGCTGATTTTGTGGCCTTGTTAATGTCTAAGTTTTATTCCAAAAATTGAGGAAGATGTCTTGTACTAAATGGAGATGGATTTCTTGAATTAAAACAATGCTAAATAGGAAATATTTTGAACAAAAAGTGTATGTAACACATGCTGAAATTTCAGCATGTGCATTTGTCATTATGGCCGATTTTTTCACTATTTTTGTGAGAAAATTATCTTGCTTAATTTATGTGATGATCTTGGAAGTTATGGTAATGGTTTTATGATGATTTTGGCACATGTTTTTAGTGGAATTCTCAGATTTTCCTAGTCATCAAATGATGACAACATTCAACCAATCATAAAGTGCCAAGTAAGCAAAGGTTAAATGATCATCCAATAAGAAGGTGTCAAGTAAGCAAGATCATGTCACAATGATGCTACACATTCTCCCAAGGACTTAGAAGACAATTTTCAAGAGGGGAAGAGCACCAAGGGGTCGGCCATAATGTGATAAAAGGAAGAAAGAAGAGCAAAACAAGAACAAGAACAAGTGTTGCAAATTGAAAGATCAAAAGTGTTCTAGCCTTATTCTTCTACACTCTCTTTCTTTCTTTATTCTTGAAAGCCTACTGTACTTACATTCATATTCTTGAATAGGCTTATCTTAGACCACCACTCATTCTATATCTTTGTAAAAGATTGATCAAGGTGTGATCAATCTTCATTCTTGCTAGGTGGTGGTGTTCGTGCGAATTGTATTGAACATACAAGGTTTGTAAAGGGTTGGAGTTGGAGTGTAACTCCATCAACCCTGTGGTAAGGTGCTTTTGAGTTGTGTGATTAGTGTGAACCAAGGAAGGTGTTCCTTGAAGACTGGAGTAGGTTGTTGATAACCGAACCAGTATAAAATTCTTGGTGTCATTTACTTTCTGCATTTACTTTTCAGTTACTACAGTGTTTATCCTTCTTGTTCGCATCCGTAAAAATAGTAAACGATTTTCAAAAATTACGAAAATTTTCAGAAATATACTTATACGTTCTAGGGTTAATTTGGCACAAGTTTAAACCCTTTTGGATAAGTATAAGTCAATCAAACATCAAAAGTTCTGAGACTAGTGCAGTCCGATTTTCAGACTTGCAAAGGTTGAGACTTTGGTTGTAGTTGACCTACTTCCAAAACGAATTTTCCAAAACTGTTTCAACCTATTTAAATATAGTATATAAGGGGTTAGTGGTTAAATTTTCAGAGCATTTGGACGTTCACACAAACAGGAATTAATTTTTCAAAACAATCTACCGTTTCTGGCAGATTTGCATAATCTGAGTACCAACGGGTTTTGAAGGGGTTAAAGATTGAATTTTAATTTGAAATTTTTAGGGGACCCTCATAACATCTGAGGCTAAGTTCTCTCAAAATTCCATAATTTTTGGAGACCTCTAACCTGGTTTTAAAAACGTTTTAAAACAGGTCCTGAAAACAGAATCTGTTTTCAGAAGTTGAATTGTTCAAGTTTAAAGAAATTTTAAAAACCACACTTTCCGCACCACCTATTCAACCCCCCCTTTTAGTGGTGCCTTGCAGATCCAACAATTGGTATCAGAGCGCAGGAACACTCACTTCAAAGAATCCAACGATTCAGTGAGATGGCAACCACAACCGTACAAGAAGGAATGTCAACTGTAAGGTCTCCTCTTTTCGACGGTGAGTCTTTTATTCAATGGAAATTAAGAATGAAACTTTTTCTTATGGCTATTGATATTGATCTATGGTCCATTATAGAAGACGGTCCATTTGTTCCTACTAAGATGTCAATTATTGATGGTGTCACACTAGAGGTTACAAAAACGAAACAAGAATACACTAGTGATGACAAAAAGAAGTTGAGTATGAATGCTAAAACCATGCAACTACTATTAAATGGCCTAAGTAAAAGTGAGGCTAGTTACGTATCTAATTGTTCTAGTGCTCAAGAGATGTAGCATATTCTTGAAATAAAACATGAAGGGACTAACCAAGTAAAGGAGTCCAAAATCAATATGCTTATGTCCACACTTGAGTCCTTTAAATTATTGCCAAATGAGTCTATTGTTGAAATGGATTTACGCTTGACTAACATTTACAATTCTCTTGAGTCTCTTGGCAAAGCCTTCACTATGCAGGAAAAGGTACAAAAGGTCTTGCGAAGCCTTCCATCCGAGTGGGACCTTAAAGTAACGGCCATAGAAGAAAGTAAAGAAACCAAATCGCTTAAAATGGAAGAACTAATCGGATCACTTAAGGTATATGAAAACAAACTTTCTTTAAGACATTCTGAGTCCATTTCTAATAATGACAGGGCTATAGCATTTAAATCAAATGAATACGTCGTAGATGATAGTGACACAGATTCCGATGATGAGGACTTAATCACAATGGCTAAAAGATTAAGAAAAATATTGAGAAAATCGATTAAACATAAGTCTACCTCATCTAAGGATCATAAAAATAAAAATAAGGAAATAAAATGCTATGAATGCGGCAAACTTGGACATTTATCATATGACTGCCCTAATAAAGAAAAACAAACAAACAAATACCCTGACAAGGATCGGAACAAGAATACATTCGTCTCAGAACCTAAGCAAAGGAGAAGAGCATTCAAAGCCTCCACTTGGAGTGACACATCCGACTCTGAGACTGATGATACGGAAGAACACAAGGCACAAGTATGCTTTACATCTAAAGCATCAAATGAGGTATCTTCCGGCTCTGATTCCGATTCTGAATGTTCATATGATGATTTATTTAGTCAATATTTAGAATTACATAAGTTTTCAAAGACTCTTGCAAAAGAAAAGGAACGATTAATTGAAGACAAGAAATTGTTAGAATCTTCTAACAAAGATCTTGTGTCTCAATTAAACGATTCAAAAGAAGAGTCGTCATGCATTATAAATTCATTAAAATCTGAAATTTCATCATTGTCATCAGAGAACATTGAATTGAAATCCGAGATTTCAAACTTGAAATCCGAGATTTCAAACTTGAAATCAAGGAATGCGCATGTAGAGAAAAAGGTGAAACAATTTGACACGGGATCCAACATGCTAGATCGCATTATTTTATCACAAAAACATGACAGTGATAAAACTGGATTAGGATACAGCGAGACAAACGGAGCATCATCTAAACCATCCAAGTTTGTTTTGTCTAAGAAAGTAGACACATCAAAGGCATACGTAGCGCCTAAAATAAAACAAAAACCTCCTCTCCCCACATCTCGTCATATCTCTTCTTCATCTCATACGAAGTATAAGTATGTGCCATATAAATATGAGAAGAAGACTAGTACACCATTTATCTCATCTCATCGTGCTTCTTATCATACAAAGAGAAATCACATGCCATATAGAAAGCCACTGATGCATATGCGACATTCATATCATAAAAATGCATCTATATCACTCCCCGTGCATGCAAACCAAAAACGAAAACCATACTATATGCATGATGGGATTCTTGGCCAAAGGCCAAACGCATTTGCCCTCAACGGATACTATGTTGCATTTTCATCATCTTTCTCACCTTTTGGAAGACCTAGAAAGGCCACCCAAATTTGGGTACCAAAAGGGACATTTTCAAAGGGTTGAATAAATAACCCTTACGAACGCACATATATGAAATGCATGATTTTTTTCTTCTTTACAGGCATCTTTTGATTTGCTTTCCAAAATAAAGGGGGAGAGAAAGCATGATTTAAGGGGGAGGGAGAAGAGAGATACTGATTGCATAAATCAAGGGGGAGCGGACTCGAAATTTAAATTTCGAATTTTGAATTTATGCATAATTGAAGGGGGAGCGATAGGATTTAAATCATGTGCATAAGTTATTTTGAAAATCATCAAAAGGGGGAGATTGTAGAGAAAAAGGGGTTTGAGTGATTTTCAAATACATGGTTTAAATGTGCACAAAAACGAGCATAAGATAAAAAGTACATGATATAAACAAACGTGTGCATGATATTGCTCAGTACTTGCCTTATTTAGCTTATATTTAATGTTGCCAGACTAACGAGCCATGAAGCGTTAAAGCTTACATCATATGGCAAAAATTTGTTGTGTTTATACTATTTTCAGGTGCCACCATTATTGAACTAGACTAGTTCATTAAGTGAAGTACTTAGTTTATTAAACTAAGTAGTTCATTAAAGGAAGCCACATTTGGAAAAGGCACAAAGGCAACAAAGCTAAGGAAGGAAAGTTTTCTCCTCCTCCCATCTTAAATGATACACGCCTATATACATATATATACATATATTTTCAGATTTTTTTGCAAAAGGCACATACACATGTATTCCAACGTACTACCGACATGTTATATATTTTACGTACGTACGTTAACGTCACACCACTATAATTAACTCATATTTATGAGTATATTCAGGTCTTATATCATATGATATAAGATATGGTGATGACAAATTAAATACGACACGATAAAAGGTCCTAAACCGAAAATTGTCGTATCGGGCGAATACCGAAACTTCGCCAACGTGTCACGTACTTGCCATAAATAAATGGTGGTTGCTCCACTGGACTTTGACATAAGGAATCACCCGCTTCCTCAACACTTGGTCCTTTCGATCTACAATTTTCATGCGTATCTCTTCGTATGTAACATCGTCCTTGAGTTCCAAAGGTTGAGCTTCAAGTACATGACTTGGATCCGCCACGTACTTTCTTAATTGTGACACGTGGAATACGTTGTGAACTTGCGCCAACACCGGAGGTAACGCCAACCTATATGCTAAAGCTCCCACTTTTTTCAGTATTTCATAGGGACCAATCTAACGGGGACTTAGCTTGCCTTTTACTCCAAACCTCATAACACCCTTCGTAGGTGATACCCTCAAATAGACTTTTTCACCCACATTAAATTCCAATGGTCGTCGTTTGGAATCTGCCCAACTCTTGTTGCGATCCTGAGCCACCTTGAGTTTTTCCAGAATGATTTTGACCTTTTCTAACGTCTTCTCCAATAGCTCAGGTCCGGTGATGGTCCTCACGCCTACTTCGTCCCAATAAACCGGGGACTTACACTTCCTTCTATACAAAGCTTCAAAAGGAGCCATAATTTGAACAAAAGTCTATTGAATGCATATTTGTTGGGTATTCAACTAACTCAAGAGCATATAGGTGTTATAATCCTGCATCTAGAAAAATAATTGAATCCATACATGTTAAATTCAATGAAAATGCATGCTTTGAAGTTAGTGATAAACTTCAACATAAACAAGAAAGAAATGTTGAAAATATGTTTGATGATGATGTATTACTTGAGCCTGTACTTGATCATCTAGAACCAATTCCCCCTGAACAAGACATACATAAACCCTTAGATGAAATAAATCAAGAGACTTTGCATTTGGAAGATACAACTAACGATCCAATTACATATGATAACGTTCACTATATACCAAAAGAAGAAGGCTCTTCAAGCGGAGGTAGCGCATTGGGATAGTCTCCTATCCGACTCCGAAGGTGACCATGATGATGACAAGGATCTTGCCCTTATAGCTATGAGTGATGATGATCTTGATAGGGAATATTCTTGTTTCATGGCCATTGAAGATGATATGGAGGTATGCTCTAGATCTTCTCATTATAAATTGCAAGATGAACTTGATGATATGATTGAGAAGAATGATTTGTTAAGTCTAAAATATAAGCGTGTCAAACGAGACTTTAGAGAATGCATCAATGAATATAATGTCACACTTGAAAACAACATTGCATTGCAACTTGAGTATGATTTACTTATGACTATGTATGAGATTGTTGCTAATGAGAGTTGTTGTTTGAAATATGAAAGTGAAATTCATTTGAGCACCATGGAAAAGATGTTTGAAGGGAAGCATGCTTTAAACAAGATGTTGATTAGTCAAAGAGCTAGCATTGATAAAACCGGTTTAGGCTATGATGCATCTAGTGTGAGCATGAAACCTTCAACTATGCCTTTGATTAAATTTGCCAAATCAAGTAATGCATCCACTCCCTCCTTCAAAGAATCAAAACCATCTTTGAAGAAACAAAGGCATATGCCTCATAGCAAGGCAAAAGCACCCAAGGTATCAAAACCTTTGGTTAAACCCGTTGCCAAAACCTCTTCCTTTGTACCAAGGAAGAACATGCATAAACATGAATCACGGATTATGCCTACACATAAGCATCATGATCATTCTTACTCTCGAATTATGCCTACACATAAGCATCATGATCATCCTTACTCTCACAAACGTATTCCTACATGCTTCTATTGCAACAAGAGAGGGCATGTAGAAAGAGTTTGTAGAGCCAAGAGAAATACACATCTTGTATGGGTGCCAAAGGGTCAAGTGCATGTTACTAATCCTCAAGGACCCAAAACAAAAAGGGTACCAATGTCATATGTTGATTTTGTAGGTCATAGCGTCAAATGGAGAAATCAAGGACAAAGGCATCCAATGGGTCGTGGACATTGGGTGTTCCAACCATATGACGGGAAACAAAAGATTGTTTCATAAGATCACTATGCAAGATGGAGGAGTTGTCCATTTTGGAGGTAGCAAAGGCCAAATCAAAGGACATGGTAAAGTGGGTAACGATTCCTTCTCTCTTAGTGATGTACTTTATGTGGATGGGCTTAAGTACAATTTGATAAGTGTGAGCCAATTGTGTGATACAAATTTTGAAGTTACATTTGTGAAAGCAAAATGCATTGTGAAAAGAGACGATGTTGTTATGTTTGAGGCCTCAAGGGACAAAAACATTTACAAACTTAGCATAAATGATTTGGTTTCACAAAATGTTTCATGTTTAGTAGCTAAAAATGATTTGGCACAACTTTGGCATAGACGTCTTGGACATGTTTGTTTTACAACTTTTAAATATATTTGTGAAAATGAAAAGGTTCGAGGGCTTCCCAAAATGAATTTTGAAAACCAAGAACTTTGTAGCACTTGTCAAAAAGCAAAGCTTGTGAAAACAAGCTTTAGGCCCAAAACGAATATTTCCACCTCCAAGCCTCTACAAATGTTACATATGGATTTGTATGGGGATATTGGTACAAAAAGCTTGGGTGGCAAACATTACACATTTGTGGTGGTAGATGATTACACTAGATATACATGGGTAATGTTTCTTGCAAAGAAAAGTGATGCATGTCATGAGTTTGTTAATCTATGTAGGCAATTGGAAAATTACATGAGTGACACCATTAAGACCATTAGAAGTGATCGTGGTGGTGAGTTTGATGGAGATTTCCAAAAGTTTTGTGTATCCAAAGGATATGTACATAACTTTTCGGCTCCAAGAACTCCCCAACAAAATGCTGTGGCCGAACGCAAAAATCGAATCCTACAAGAAATGAATAGGGCAATGCTTAATGAGTTCGGCTTGCCCAAATATTTTTGGGCCGAAGCGGTTAATGCCGCTTGTCATGTAATTAACTGCGTCTATTTGAGACCATACTTAAATATGTCTCCTTATGAACTTTGGAATGGCAAAGTCCCCAACATTGGGTATTTCAAAGTGTTTGGTTGTAAGTGTTTCATACTCAATACTAAAGACACTTTGGACAAGCTTGATTTCAAAGCAGATGAGGGCATATTTTTGGGCTATGCATCAAATAGTAAAGTATTTCGTGTTTTTAACAAAAGAAGCAAAAAGGTGGAAGAGTCTATTCATGTTAAGTTTAGTGAATCACTTAGTGATGAAACTAAACTTAATGATGAACATGAAGATGTTGAAGATAAAACCTCTCAAGAAGAAGAGCTTGATTTTATTCCAAGGGTTGTTCATCAAAAAGAGATTGTTGATGAACCACCTAAAGGAAAAATCTTTATTGACTTAAAAATTGATCTTATTGAAGGAAGTTATCCACCAAGTGTCAACGATCAAAGTGGAACAAATAGAGACACTTCACAAGCTTCTTTTGAGGAAACACAAAATTTGGTAAATGCATCTCATTTTCAGGAAAATGATGAACATATTGAAGAAGATCATTTGTCTCTTCCGGAAAGTGATCACGTGGAAGTTGGAGGAGATGTATCCAATATTCCTAGGTCATTTAAGCATAAGAGTTCTCATCCTCATGATCTAATTATAGGTGATATAAATCGTGGAATTACAACTCGAAGGCAATATAGAGAAAATGCTTTTGTATCCCTTATAGAACCCAAAAATGTTAAAGAAGCACTTCTTGATGAGGAATGGATTCTAGCTATGCAAGAAGAGCTAAATCAATTTGAGAGAAGTGATGTTTGGTAGTTAGTTCCCAAACCTCGTGATCATCCTATTATTGGCACCAAATGGGTATTTCGTAACAAGATGGATGATCAAGGTAATGTCACAAGAAATAAGGCTAGATTAGTTGCTCAAGGATATCGTCAAGAAGAGGGTATTTATTTTGATGAAACTTTTGCACCCGTAGCACGGCTTGAAGCTATTAGAATGTTGTTAGCTTATGCATGCTACAAGGATTTCAAGCTTTACCAAATGGGTGTTAAATCCGCTTTCTTAAATGGCATTATCCAAGAAGAGGCATATGTGGCTCAACCTCCCGGGTTTGAATGTCATGATTCTCTAAATCATGTTTATAAACTCAAAAAGGCACTTTATGGCCTTAAACAATCTCCTAGAGCTTGGTATGATAGGTTGAGTACATTTCTTCTTTATAGTGGTTTTTCAAGAGGTAAAGTGGATACAACCTTGTTTATCAAAGAACAAGGTAAACATCATTTACTTGTTCAAGTATATGTAGATGACATTATTTTTGGTGCTACTAACAATCTTCTTTGTGAGCAATTTGCTAGCTTAATGCAAGGTGAATTTGAAATGAGTATGATGGGATAACTCACTTATTTCCTTGGACTCCAAATCAAGCAAACTCAAGATGGAGTATACATTTCTCAATCCAAGTATACAAAAGACTTGCTCAAAAAGTACAACTTTAGTGAAGGTAGAAATGTGAACACTCCTATGAGCACAAGTTTGAAGCTTGACAAAGATGAAAGAGGAAAGCAAATTGAGGTAAACTTGTATCGTGGCATAATTGGTAGTCTACTTTATTTGACCGCAAGTAGACCTGACATTTTGCATGCCGTATGTTTATGTGCTAGATTTCAAAGTGATCCTAGAGAAATGCATCTCATTGCGGTAAAACGTATATTTCGTTATCTTCGAGGAACTTTGAAGTTTGGTTTATTTTACCCTAAGAATGCATGCTTTGATCTTAGAGGTTATAGTGACTCCGACTATGCCGGAAGTCTTATTGATAGGAAGAGCACATCCGGAACATGTCAATTTCTTGGAGATTGTCTTGTCTCTTGGTTTTCCAAGAAACAAAATAGTGTTGCTCTTTCTACGGCGGAATCCGAATATGTTTCGGCCGCCTCTTGTTGTGCACAATTATTATGGATGTCACACACATTAAATGATTACAATGTTAACTTTTCTAAGATACCCATCTTGTGTGACAATACTTCGGCTATTAATATTGCACAAAATCCTGTTCATCATAGCCGAACTAAACATATCGAAGTGAGACATCACTTCATTAGGGATTGTGTGCAAAAAGGATTGGTTTGTGTTGAATTTGTTCCTACTAGTGACCAACTAGCGGATATATTCACAAAACCATTGCCTAGCGAAGTATTTGAGTCAATTAGAAGTTGGTTGGGATTACTTAACATTGATCAAGATCAAATGGTGTGAAAATATAAATGTTCTCTTGATTTTAAGTATTTTATGTTACTTTGAACTTGCATCCATAGTCAAATTAAGCGCTTCAACGGGTTCAATGCCAATGCAGAGTTGAAACTTTTAAATGTTTTCAACTTAAAGCTCTCCAAATGATCACCTCTATTGCTCAAATGCATCAGGCGCTCGAAAGGTTAAAATTGTGTACAGTTGAAACTGTGATGCATTTCAAGAAAACAAAAGCCTTATTTTTTTTTCAAATTGCATTCATATATTGTTTTTGCACAGTGGCATTGGGCTTAATTCTATTATACTATAATCTTGTGCAGTAGCAAAACCTTCATGATGCTCGTCTTGAGTATTTGAAATTCACTCTATGCTAACGTTGTTGCAACTTTTGAGGATGAACCTAAGATTGTTTAGTTTCCTAATTTCCAATTCTCCATCCTTGGTTTCTATTCTTTTTGATGATTTAGGGGGAGAAATGTATTGTTTTGTTGTCTGCATTGTTTTTGCTGATGTTTTCTGAATTGTTGCTTGTCCTGCTGTTTTAGCAATCTTGTTGTTAGTTGCTCATGTGAAGTAGTATGATATGCTGATCTTTATGGTCTTTATGGATGAATGTGTAGGCTGTGTTATTTTGTGTTGCTAATTGATAGAAACCAATGATTTGGTTATGTTCAGGTAGGTCACTTGTGTGTTTGGTAGGTCGCTAGATTGTTTGTGTGCTTGCTGTGATGGTGTTGGCTTGGCTTGTGTGTTGCAGGTGCAAGCTGGCTTGGTTATGTTTTGTTGTTTTTGGTAATATGTGCAGGATGGAGTATTATGCAGGTCTTAGTGTCATGTGTGAGTCCTCTGCATGGGTTATTTTGTCACTATGGTCTTATGTTGGCCATAAGTATGGGACTTAATACTATGATGGTGTTGTTAGAAATTTGGCACTACACAGCTTTCTGAACTATTGGTTTAAAAAGATTGAATGAAATCAGTACTCTGTTTCATGTTCAATTAAGTACCTATTCTTGAACATATGAAATTAAATGAATGTTAAATGCATTGAGTGAGGGGGAGTACAAAATGCATCTAGTGAGGGGGAGCTAAGTGTGAAATCATCAAAAAGAGGGAGATTGTTATGTATGATTGGTTTTGATGATTTGCACAAGTATAGCATGCTAAAAGGTTCAAAACTTTGAGTAGAAGCGTTGTTCAAACTTCAAGCGCTTTATCTAGCGTTTTAGCTCCCAGAAGATAAAACATAAAGGTTGGCTATGGTATGAGGCACCTCACCAAGCGCTCCATTCAATAAAAACTTCTGAACAGAAAGTTTTGAAAGAAACATGGAGCACTATATAAAGCGCTTCATCTTCTGACTTTTCTGAACAGAAGCGTGGAGCACTATGAGCGCCTCACCAAGCGCTTTGTTCAATAAAAATCTCAGAACAGAAAGTTTTGAAAGAAACATGGAGCACTATATAAAGCGCTTCATCTTCTGACTTTTATGAACAGAAGGGTTGGATAAAACATAAAGCACTTCACCAAGCGCTTCATCAAATGACACGTCTGAACAGAATGTTTGGCTATAACATAAAGCGATATATAAAGTGCTTTGCTCTTTTGACCTCTCTGAACAGAAAGGTTTGCTAAAACATTAGGCACTTCATCAAGCGCTTCATTGAATACAACATTTGAACAGAATGTTTGTCAAAACCATAAAGCAATATATAAAGCGCTTTGTTGGTTGAATTCCAGAAACAGAGAGTTCTGGATAAATCATAAAGCGCTACATAGAGCGCTTTATCCGAACAGCTGAAGCAGGACGAAAATTCTGCATGTACAATTTTCTCTCTCCTATCTTTTTAGTTGACCAATGTGATTTTTATTTTCCCCATGCTAACTTGACAGCTGCAGATTTTTTCAAAAAGGCAAATCCAATGGATTTGAAAAATCTTGCCATTTTGAGCTTAAAAATACAAAGCTTCTCCAAGAAGCTTTGACTTTTCAAGGAGTGTCCTTCAAAGTAATGATGTTAAAAACAAGTGGGACAAAAAATGTCTCTCTCATCCTTTCTCCATTCCAACGGCTATGAGGAGTTTTATAAGGCTTGGGATATTCATTTTTTTGAAGACAACTTTCTACCTCAAGCTCTCAAGTCTTCATTTGTATTTTGCTCTCAAAATCATTGTAAAATTACTTTATTGTTGAGAGTGTGTGATTGTAAAGGAGAAGAGGTCTTCTTCTAAGTGAGGATTGTGAGGAGCAAGATTTAGATTGTTGGTCAAGGAGCAAGGTTGCTTCTTGTTGGGCAAAACTCAAGCTTCCAAGAGCTAGTTGATGGTGTTGGAGCAACATCATTCTCCATAGAAGGTTTCTTTGGTGAAGAGAAGATCTTAAGGAGGCTAGGCTTTAAGGAGGTTGAGTGTTCATTGTTGAAACTCAAGCTTCCAAGAGCTAGTTGATGGTGTAGGAGCTACATCATACTCCATAGAAGGTTTCTTTGGTGCAAAGAAGATCTTAAGGAGGCTAGGCTTCAAAGAGGTTGAGTTTTCATTGTTCTTGAGCTAGGTTTGCTAAACCTAGTTTGTTCTTGTATTTTCTTTGATTGTTGTTTCCCCCCCAAAGAGAAATAACAATCCCTTGTTCAAAAATCCTTCTTGTTCAAAGCAAGAAGGTAGAGGAGTAGAGTCTTTGACTTGAACCTCTATAAATTTGGTGTTCTTTCATTTCCGCAAGTTATTTCTTTCAAAGAACACATCAAGTATTGGTTTAAACACTTCCATTGCAAAAAGATTCAAAAAAAGAACCATACTTGTATAAACACACTATTCAACCCCCCCCTTCTACTGTGTTTCACGGACCTAACACGCTGACTCCACGTTACGGAGCTTGTGATAGGACCCCAGAACATGCATTGCATGACATGGATAGAAAGAGCATAACGTGTGTTATGATGTGATCGGGTGTGTGACATAGTAGTGTGAAAAGGCATGCATCATGAAGTTGCGCATTGCATTTGATTAGGATAGTGTGTGTTTGTCCTACGATTCAGTTATTGGTGTTAGTTATGCTTGCTTTACTTTATGTGTTTATGGATTATTACTTGCTTGACTGGTTATGAAGGTAAAAAGGTAAACTCTATTTGCGAAGAGAAGCATGCTATTTTATATTTCGTTACTCACATTTGCTTCTCCGTGTATGATCCCATAGTAAATATAGTTGGCCTACTTGCTGGGCGATGTATGTCGCTCACCCCCCATCTACCAATCAGTTTTGCAGGTAGACAGGTAAAGGATTAGTATACCGTGGAAGATCGGGACTGGAGATTTCGAGACTCAGGATATTCGGATAAAACTTTTGAGGATTTAGTTGAGACAGTTATTTCGATATTCGAGGTTTATGTATTTTGGAGATTAGTTTTTATCTACATTTAACCAGTGTATCGATTTAGATTTCCTAGTCAATTGTATTAATGATGATGATTATTTTATCAATAGTTTTTAGTTTACGACTTCCGCTGACCTCGATTTACGTTATTATGATGACGTGTAGTTGAATTATGTCGACACCTTGTATTCTCCTTAGTGAGATACGGCGGGTGAGTCGTTTCGAGTAATAGGGCTCGGGACGGGTCGCTACAGGTGATATCAGAGCATGACTCGAGATCCACGGCGGAAACATAGATTTAGGCCATGATCTTAGAAATTAAGTTACGATTTTGCCATTAAGTCACGATATTAGACATAAGTATCGATTTCTAGTAGTAAGCAATGATTATATATTGGGCATGTTATTGAAAATAAAACGTGACCTTAGAAATCAAATGATGATCATATCCGTAAGTCACAACTTTAGTCATAAACAACGATCATATCCTAAGCGTGTTATTTGAAATAAGACGTGACCTTAGAACTTAAGTGATGACCATGTCCATAAGTTACGATTTAAGACTTAAAGGAATGATGATACTAAATATCGACTCTAGAAGTTAAGTGGTGATCTGAACATTAGGTGATAATTTGAATATAAGTATTGATCTTAGTCATAAGCTTTGATTATGTTCTAAGCATTGAACTTAGAAATAAGTAATGATTTTAGAAGTAAGAAATGATTATACCAAGTATCGATTCTAGAAGTAAGTCATGACATTAGAACTAAGTGATGATCGGATAAGGGATATACCCACGTATACCTAGGGCACTCCATATGACTCTGAATTATTTGTCTCATCTAAGTGCTGATTACATCTATTTGTAAAAAATTTTTAGATGTGACCCTTGCAAATTGGTACCGTTATGATAAATAAAGCAAGTTCACGCATCTACATCGACAATAGTGTCAGAACGCGACTAGGTCTAAGTGGGGATCGTAGTTCTTAAGAGATGATTTGTAGTAAAATGATAATGACTAAGTAACGAGTTATTAGCGTTATGATCAGTAGAGTTTAGAAAGAATACCGTACAAAAGGGTTTATAGTTATGATTAAGATGTTGAAGTTAGAGTATCAAATAGGTCAAAGATATTATTCTTATTAGGGATATTGATTGATAGCGATAAGCGAGCACTACTAAAATGAGTAAAGTGGGATGACAAATTATTACAAATCTGGGTTAAGTGTTGATTCCTAGAAACACGTAAGTACTGATGTATCAAGTAGGCTTGAACTGAAATAGAGTAAGCATGAACAAGTAGTGGGTGCTTTTCAGGTGAGATCTAAGTAAATTAGCATCAGCGGTTGAAATAACCAGGTAATGAAGCACGGTGTATCAGTGTGGCACGCAGAAGCATGATAAATTGGAATACCATAAGTCGATAAATATTTAGTATGCCATACTAGGAGATGAATCATAGATGAGGAGTTTAAGAATACGAATTTGTAGATTGCAATAAGTTGAATGATACATGTCCAGCAGTGTAAGTAGAAGTTTATAAGTTGTAATTATTAAAGATTGTAGTACACCTAAGAACCGATTTTAGAGGGTTGCAGATGACCGCATTTAAGTACGATATCGACTGACTATTGGGTTGTAGGACCCTTAATATGATGACAATACCCGTAAGATTGATGCGATAAATATAGACAGATTAAGGTAATGATTTTAGTAAGCAGAAAACAATGGACTTAGAAACTACCTTATAGGTATACAAGAAACCATTTTGAAGACTTAGTCTTATGTCGAGAAAGTGAATGGTTAAAGTATCACAATAAACAATGGATAATTAGCCTGGTCATTATCTAAGTGAATGATTAAGTAGAACCATACTAATTCATTGATTACATCATACGCAAGTTTCGAGGACAAAAATTATTGTAAGGGGGGAAATTTGTTATGTCCTGTGACTTCCTATATGCAATATATTCATGCACACACGTTACACTTAAACAAAATATATGAATATTATATATATTAGATACACATGGCACAAAAAGCAAAAAAAAAAGATAATAAATAAAATAGATAAGTTTGAAACTTAGAATCCTAATATGATTAGGAAGTGAATAGTAGATAAGTTTAAATTGAAATTAAAATTCAATCTAAATTAATAGATGATAACCTAATTAACTTAGGATTTTAACTAATAAACCCTAGCCTATATCTATACACATATACAACACAAATCACTAT
Organism: Eustoma russellianum; assembly: GCA_036186865.1. Lineage (NCBI taxonomy): Eukaryota > Viridiplantae > Streptophyta > Magnoliopsida > Gentianales > Gentianaceae > Eustoma > Eustoma russellianum. The sequence continues at coordinate 26,340,419 of AP025069.1, read as the reverse complement.
CATTATTCCTCCAACACCAAACAGCAGCTGCAGCACTCCCACTCCTTAAATTCTTCGGCAGCAGCAACCCCCAACAACTCTCCCCTCACAGCAGCGTGGTGCCTGGAACAACAAAAAAAAGAAGCTAACCTGTTTCCTTTTCCTCCCATATGCACGCCATTAACAAATGGAAAAGGAAGGAAACTATAATTCTTTTTATTCATTCGTATGCTTATATATATATATACATACATACACATACAGACTTTATGCAACGCAAATTCCTCCACCCTTATATTCATCAAAGCTAGTCAGCCTCCAGCCGCTAGTTCCAAAGCCAAGAAACAAGTGATTTTAATTCATTCTTCATCCCGGTTTTCATATAACGCGTATAATCGAGATCGAGGTAAGTATCTTTGCTATATTTACTATGATTTTATAAAGTTATTATGCTATTTTTATATCAAATTGGATAATGCATTCGTAATTGTGATTTGCATACATTGATGTATATACGTATGTATTTGTGTGTTGGGCCGTACTTGCGATAAATTTATTATGGGTTATGTTTGTATGTTTTCATCTGCATGTTTATATTTGTGTCTTCATAGATGAATGATTATATATATATATATATATATATATATATATATTTAGCAGTAAAAGAGATATTTTATTAAGCCTCACTTATGGCGGAGGAAAACCCTATTACAAAATTGAGTAAATGAATGATAATAGTACAATGAACAAATAATGTCTAATCTCCAATCATATATGATATGCCGCATTAAAACCTTGCCAAGTAAAACCACCCTTGTGGATAAAACCTTGGCGAAGGAAAAAGCGTACATATTTATATGAAATGAAGAAATTTTTGAATAGTACATGCAAGAATGTGTGATGTTTGCTGAGAGCCGCATCTGAATGTTGGCTATTGCGAGTTGATTCTTCTTGATGGAATATCTCCGCCAGCATTGTTGCATCAATAAGGCCATGCATAGAAACAGAAGCCAGTTAGTACACATAGTTTTATGGAATGGAGCATGAGATGGACAAGCACATAAGCTGCGATAAAAGTAAGAGTTTAACACATTACCCATGTCACCCATATCAAGGGATATGGGTAACTGGAAATTTGAAAATGATATGCGTAAATCCATGGAAAGAGACAGCATAATGCAGAAGACAAAGCGTACCCCTGTTGCCCATATCTTGCGATATGGGCAACTAATTCTAATGTTAGCCATGTTCATTTCGAAGATGTGGTGTGCCCTCCGTCAAGTAACAAGCCCGAACCATTGATGGCAAAGATGCTACCGTGGGGAAAACAGTGAGCTGTTGCTGGAATTGGCCATATTGAGCGAGATAATGCGCAGGCTGATTTGCTTCGCGAGGAGTGTATGTGATTGCAGCCATTGATGACCTGAGTAACTCTCGGAACATTGTTGCAAGACCATTGATACTGTGTTGTACTGCTGAAACTGCCCCGTATGCATCCACTTCCACATCAATGGATCCCCATTTGGTTGCAAAATATAAATAACCAAGATATGCTGCTTGAAATTCGGCTGTAGTAGGTGTAGAGAGTGGTAAGTGAAAAGAAATCGCCCTAATGAATGTACCAGAACTGTCTCTCAGAATTGCTCCCGCAGCTGCAGAAAATCTCCCATGGGCTGCATCTGTGTTTAATTTCAACCTGCCCGGTGGAGAATGGATCCATCTGACGATGATGCAACGAGAAGGACGGAACTTTGGAGACAAACCAAGAGTAATTAAGGACTGGTCTGAGATTGCAAACTTCTTCCCACTTTGTACGGATGCCCAGTCATACAAAGCACGTCGAATATTCTCCACCACTGTTGCCAGTCGCCATTTTTCATCACCATAGATTATTGGTGTGTATGACTTCCAAATCTCCCATACAATGATAGCTGGAGCCACAATGCGAAACATGCCTTTAAGCGTCTTGCCTTTTGTTGAGATCCACCATTGCATTAAATTTTGTTGGAAACTTGTAACATTAGCTGATGGACCATCCAAATGAGTTGCATACATTTTCCATATCCCAGCGATAGCCGGGCAATGTAAGAATATATGATTAACTGTTATTTGTGCTTTTAGACAGAATGGACATTGCGATGGGTGAATATACACAAACGTCTGCAAGTTTTCAGGGACAGGAATTGCACCTTTATATAGTCGCCATAGAAACAAACGGACTTGAGGAGGAATGTGCTTATGCCAAATGAAGCTGTATGATACTCGGGAGTTTCTTGCGAGTCGAATCTGATCGTACGCAGCTCGAATGGTACGATGTTCCTGCTCAAGATTTTCCTGACAGAATGTGTGAATGCGACAAATGCGCTTCCATACTGGAGAATCTGTGATACGTATATCATAAGAATTACGATGAGCATATCTTGCATGTAGAAAGTTACTCCATAGGGAGTTATTTTCTTGATATCTCCACCATATTCTGCAGGAGTACGCTTTTTGCAGATCGCTTAGAGTTCTCAGTCCTAGTCCACCCTCAGATGTTGGCCCAAAGAGCTGGGCACTTGAAATCCATGCATATCCCTTCCTTGTGTCTGTGCTCCCCCAGAAAAATTTAATCATTGATCTCGTTATTGCACGTATAATACTTTGCGGTAGTTGACAGGCCGATAGTATGTGTAGCGGGATAGCAGCAAGAACATGCTTAATCAAGATTAAACAGTCTGCTTGATTTAAGAACTTGTTTTGCCACATTGCTAGTTTGATCTGAATTGAGGAGAGAAGACTCACAAAGTGTGCAGTTCGTTCCTTGCCACGATGTAACTGCACTCCTAAGTATTTGATTGGCAGACTGACTGCTGTCATGTGTAAAGCATGCTCCATGCGAGTAATTCGCGCGCTAGTAAGGAAGTCTGGCGGAAGAAAATGACTTTTCTGAAAGTTTACTGCCTGACCCGAAGACATCTGATACAATTCTAGGAATTTTCTGAATTTTCCAAGATTTCTCAGCCCACCATTAAGAAATACCAATAGATCATCAGCAAATGCTAGATGAGTAACTGGTTTAGTCCTGCATGCTGAAAATGGAATGAGTCTTCCTTGTTCCACCATACTGTTGATGCCCCTTGAAAACGCCTCAGATGCAAGGATGAATAGAATGGGAGACAAAGGGCCCCCTTGCTTAACCCCCCTTGTTGGTTGGAAAAAGCCAGATGGTATGCCGTTGATTAAAATGGATATATATGTGCCTTTTAAATGATTGAAGATAAGCTGAATAAATCTTTCCGCAAAGCCAAACTTATGTAACAGTTTGGAAAGAAAGGTCCAATTAACCCTGTCAAACGCTTTCATCATGTCTAATTTTATGATAACATTGGAACCTCTAGATTTCATGTGTAGCAAATGTATCATCTCTCGAGCCAGCAGTATCTGATCTGAGATGTCCCTACCCTTCACAAAACCTGCCTGCTCAACAGTAATAATTTTTTGGAGGAGAGGTTGTATACGCGTTGCTATAATACGGGTTGATACCTTGGATATGAAGTTTGCTAGACTTATAGGCCTATACTCCGAAAATGAACGAGGGGATTGAGTCTTTGGCAATAAGATGATTAAGGTGCTCCCCATTGCCTTTGGGATAGGAATGCCCAGGAAGAATTCTTGCATTGCTTTGTGTACATCCTCTCGGATTACATCCCAACAACTGCGAAAAAAAGAGCCATTATATCCATCTGGACCCGAAGCACTGTTTGGATCAAGAGACCAAACGGCTTCTTTTACCTCAGATTATGATGGTAAGGCCATGAGCATTTGGTTGTCACTGGAAGATATTAGATGAGGAATATGCTCAAGAATAGAAGTGTCATCCGATATTGGCTCTGCTGTGAATAATTTTCTATAATATTCAACGGCCGCATTTTGTATTCCAGCTTGCGTGTCAATGACCAACCCTTCCTCATCACATATTTGGTGAATTGTCTGACGTGAGTGTCTGTCCTTCACAATACTATGAAAGACTGCCGTGTTTGCATCCCCTTCGGCTATCCATTTCTGGCGCGCCTTTTGAGCCCAATATTGTAGTTGTTTACGTGCTGCGATCTTGTATTGTGCTTGAGGTTCATGATAATGCATGCGTGTCTCAAGGGTTGGATTCGCATCATAAGCATTTTCACACCGAGCTAATTGTTGTTCCGAATGGGAGACTTGGTCAAAGATATTCCCAAATACATTCCTATTCCATGTTTGAAGATCTTTCTTCAAACACTGTAATTTGTTGTATAATCCTCTCATGCCTCCTATTGTGGGATAAGTCTTCCAAGACGATTTCACAAAGATATGAAAATCTTTATGCTCTACCCACATGTTTTGAGATCTGAAGGATTTAGGACCACTGAATGATGTCTGTAATGAACGAAGGAGCAGTGGTGCATGATCTGATGTTAGCCTTGCAAGATGCTTCACCCGAAGATTTGGAAACAACGCATTGTAGGACTCTGAACATAACATGCGATCTAATCTCCTCCTAACCATTCCTAATCCTCTGCCACTTGCCCAAGTATACGGTGAGCCCTCATATGGCAAATCTATTAATTGACAAGAAGAAACACAGTCATTAAATTCTTCCAATGAGGAAAGCGAAGGTGTTGATAATCCATCATGTTCCGAAATAGTGTGAAATGTGTTGAAATCCCCGCCAAGTAACCATGGATCCGAATAATTATCATGATGGAGTTGTAATACAGCCCATAATCTCCGACGATCCGTGATAGAATGTAACCCATATACTGATGTATACCAAAAAGTAATGTATGTGCCAACTAAATGAAATTTGAAATGAGAGCATTGTTCCTCAAACACTGTAGAAAGAATTTGGAGATACTGGCTTGCCCAAAAAACCCATACTTTATCCCGACACACGGATTCCGCATGGGAAAATTTTAAACGACGTTGCATTTGAGGCAAATGTACAACATCTCTCTTTGGTTCAATGATTACTAACAAATGCAGCTTGTGAGTCTTTACTAATTTGCGAATGCGGACCATGGAGGCCGCAATTCCCCTTACATTCCAAACTAGACAATTCATTGGGATGATGATGAAGATAAGTGTGAAGAACGGGTCAACCTGTCTGTAGGATGTGCATATGCAGCCACCATTTCCTGCTTGGTATGACGTCTTCTTGTGATTGGATTAGGCTCCTCCAACTCTTGCAGCAGTTGATCTGTAGTTTTTGCAAACGAGCCCTCTGCTTGTGAATCACAGCCCTCATGTATGGGATTAACAAGTTGTTGATCAGCCAGTGGGAGAGGTGCTGAGAATGGATTTTGTGGTGGATGCATACCCGAAGGCTCCTGGACATGTGGGAATAATTCTGAATCCGACCTTGTGGCATCTAATACATCATCATTCTCCTCCAAGACTTGGACCAGTGATACTCCAGCATTTGAAAGATCTTGTTTTTCTGACAGTGTTTGCAATACAGCGCTGACATCTAAATTATCTACGGCATCATGCACCTCTTCTTCATGATAGGCCTCATCCTGATGATTAACATCTGGAGCATCATCTTCAGTCTCCTCTTCAACTGTCACAGGCTGTTTAGGATTAGTTTTCTTCGGTGTCCATCGCTTGGCCTTTTCTTTTGGTTTAGTAGGGTTTTGAGATAGGACGTTATGTTGTATTTCCTGCCCCTCCTTAATTGGTTGTTTACAGCTTTTGTCCTCATGTCCCAATATGCGACAAATAGTGCAGAAGAGAGGGACATTCTCATATTCTACTGTTGGATAAATTTCATGATCTCCCCCTTGAATATGCAGGCGTGTAGGTAGGGGCTTAGAGATATCTACCTCGACGCAAAGCCGTACCACTGATGGTCTCACACCATTAGATGTTGCAGAATCCATTTTCAAAGGCAGTCCTATCATGTGAGCAATCTCCCACAGAGCTGATTTGTTTTGCAAATATAGAGGAACACCACGAATGGATACCCATATTGGAACAATTGGTTTATCAATCTTAGGATCAAAATCAGGCATCCACTTCGTTACTCTCATAATGTAGCCGTTAACAGCCCATGAACGACGTAAAAAGCATCTATGGTAATCTTCGGGCTGTTGAAATGTCAGAATAATATGCTGATCATCTAAGAGTCCTAACTTAGGAGTTGATTTGTATCCAATCCTTTCCATGCACACATATAATTGTTTCATGCTTGGCCTTCCATGCCAAAAAGAACCCACCAACGTATATTTGTATGGCAATGAATAACGATCGACTTCCTCTTTTGTAAATGAAATAGATGGCATACCTTTATACCGAGATATTGATCTGATTGATGAAACCGGCTCCAGAGTAGTGGGAGCAACCGCCGCCGCAAAAGTTTTCGTGAGGGTAGGCTGATCCGACATTATCGGATACGAAAACACACAGGATGTAATATTGTGGATCGCAATTTCCTTTGGAACAGACAATGCAGGTGAGACGAAATCAGAGAATGCAGCGAATTGAGAAGAAAGACGGGATCTTTAGCCATTTAGTCGTCAACAGCGAAATCGCCGGAGCCGCCGCAGTCCATCCTCTCCTTTATATATATATATATGTATATATATATATATATATATATATATATATATATATATATATATATATGTATATATGTTAATTGTGTGTGTCCACAGCATATATAAGTGCAGATGATTGGTTTCTTATTGTGGGCGTTGCTGCCGTGTAGAAAAGAAAAGTTTTTTTTTCTGTTTTCATTTATATGAATAGTTTTTTGAAATATAAGTAGGTATTATATATTTATGTTTGTTGCATGCGTTGCTTTCATGTAAATGTAGGAGTTTGACTTTGTTTTTTTTTTGGTGCTGTGCGTTAATTGCTCTAAGCCACTGTCCATCCAAGGACAGTTGGCACAAACAAATATTATAATTATATTGATTATATATGTAATGTAAGATATTACTCATATGTATTGTTTTGTGTATAAATTAATGTTCGATGAAAATTCTGCTGGAAGAAATTATATAATATACACATATATATACATTTACTGTTTATTTTCAGAATCATAAATATTATATATTAAACTGTTTCAGAAATTGCTTATCTATATCAATTATATAAACTGTTTTTATAAAATTTTTATAGTTTTATATATGGAATATCTAATTTAATTATATAATAATATGAAACACTGTTTTATTGTTTTATTTTCGGAGTAAATATTTAATTATTGTAATAAACAGTTTTTTTAAGAATTATAGATATATATTATGTGATTTTCGTTTTTAAATATATGTTAATTGTATAAACTGTTTTTTAATAAATTAAATAGTTAGTTATTTTAGTTTCAGATATAAAAACATAAACAATTATAATAAAACTGTTTTCGGATAGAATTATATATTTATTTATATTATTTTTAAGATTTAAAACTATATAGAATTATAAAAATATTTTTATATATGATTATATAATTACTTATAATATTTTCAGATTTAGAATTATATAAAGTGAGTTGTTTTCCATTAGCGTTATATAGTTTCTTATACTATTTTTGAATTTAAATATATATATATATATATAATTGTTTAAACCGTTTTCGGACAAAAGTTGATACGTAATTATAGTATTTTTGGATTTAAATATATTTTTAAGTATATAAATTGTTTTGGAATAGAAGTATGCATATTTACATTATTCTTGGAGTTGAAATATATATAATTATATAAACTGTTTTTGTCCGACTTATATATGGTATCTAAATTTATTATATCATAATAGTGAATAAATTATTGTTGGCCGGAACAAGAAATTTAGAAACCCGTTAAATAAAGTAAAATAAATTAAATTAAAAGGAAAAGGACAGAAAATGGAGAGAGAAGAAATTGAAATTAAATCAAGAGAGAAAAAATAGTAGGGGAAGATATAAATAATTAAATAAATGGTTGAAGTACTTGAAAGCCTGGGAAAGATAAAATAAAGTCTAGAAACCTAAAATAAAGTCTAGAAAGATAAAATAACGGTAGAAGATAAAACACAGTAATGAACCCCACGCAATATAGGGTAACTACGCAATATAGGTAATGCGCAATATAGAACGGAGCATGCAACATAGGAGAAACGGAAGTGTGAAAGTGTGCAGCATTCATGGCATGTGCATCCCTTTGGGGCGAGTGACTTCACGATACGAAGCGTGTGTTCGTTGACACCACGTTACGGAGCGTGTGTTCGTTGACTCTACGTTACGGAGCGTGTGCGCTGACTCCACGTTACGGAGCGTGTGATAGGACCCTGGGACATGCATTGCATGACATGGATAGAAAGAGCATAACGTGTGTTATGATGTGATCGGGTGTGTGACACAGTAGTGTGAAAAGACTTGCATCATGAAGTTGCGCATTGCATTTGATTGGGTGAGTGTGTGTTTTTCCTACGATTCAGTTATTGGTGTTAGTTATGCTTGATTTACTTTATGTTTTTATGGATTATTACTTGCTTGACTGGTTATGAAGGTAAAAAGGTAAACTCTATTTGCGAAGAGAAGCATGATATTTTATATTTCGTTACTCACACTTTCTTCTCCGTGTATGATCCCGTAGTAAATATAGTTGGGCTACTTGCTGGGCGATGTATGTCCCTCACCCCCTGTAGCACCCCGCTCCCAAACCCTATCATCGAGAACAGTGCACCCGCCGTATCTCACTGAGGAGAATACAAGGCGTCGAAACAATTTCCGACCTGTCCGAAAAGACGTAGAAATTTTTCGCAGAAACGAATTACCATACATCAAATTACATGAACAAGGAGATCCTCAATAAAATACTACATCAGTGATGGTAATAAAGTCACCGTACCAACCTCTAAATGCTATCAGTCTAAACAGGGTAGTGTCTGATGAAACCCCAATAAAATAACGATAGACAGCCGCATGGTCTCTTCGTATCCTAAATGCAACCATCAGTCGGCCCATACTAATGTGTCAGCCCTGTCCTCAGCAAAGATATAGTCGTACGCTTCTTCGTTCCCACCTGGTGGGGGGGAAGTAGGGGTGAGTGACGGGAAATCACCCAATAGGCACCTGCCTCCAACTCGTACAAGACTAGCATACTAAAATGATATAACACATAACACATAAAACATGATATCACATAAGCATATGAAAGACTACGGAAAGTAATTCACTCCAGATAAAGAATGCGCAACATCGTGATGCATGTCCTACTATGCATGTCACACGCAACAAAGTCATGTCACACAGAATGCCGATATCTCCACCGTGCAATGCATGAACCCGGGTCCTACTGAGTGGCTACAGGTCGTACACCCCACAGTCACCATACTGAGTGTGTGTGGCCGCGCCACCGCACACCATCCTGAGTGTCGTGGCCCCGCCACCGTACACCATCCTGAGCGCCCGTGACCCGTACGTCACGACCCGCCATCAATGCAATGCACGTGCCATGAATGCAAGAACACAATCGCCTGAGGCCCCTGGCCCATCCTCACCATCCTCCGGCACTCAAATTTAGGTTCATTTAAAGATCGTCTGAGGCCCCTGACCCATCTTCACCATCCTCCGGCACTCAAATCTAGGTTCATTTATTATCCGAGTAATGATTTAATGTTGTTTGACATTAAACCTATTTTTTCATGGCTTGTATACATTTATTGTGCATTTTCTATGTTTTTTTTCTCATTTTTTCCTAATTTATTTCTATTTATTACCCAATTATCCAATTTAAATGAATTATCACAATTAATGAACTTTAGTAAAAATAATTTAATCTCAGCATTTTATAATTTCTGGAATTTAATATAATTTTCCGATTTTATTTATATTTTTCCTATAATTATTAATATTTAAAATTAATTAAATAACATTTATAGAATTTCCAGAAATTCAGAATTATATTATTTTTTTATTTTTTTCCCGTTTAATTGGGCCAGCCAACTGGGGCCCAGTCCGTTGGCCATTCGGCCCGGCCCGCGGTCGGCTCAGTAAATTATTTTATTTTATATATATTAAGTAAATGAGTCAGACCTACGCACAATCGGCCCGCTACACAGAAATTTGATGAAAATAATTTAATTTCAGTATTTTACAATTTCTGGAATTTATTTATAATTTTCTGATATTTACTTATATTTTTCCTATATTTAATACTATTTTTAATCAATTAAATAACATTAATAAAATAAATCCTTGAAATTCTTTTGATATCAAATTCATCCCTAACATCAAATCAGATAGACGTAGAGCATGCATCGCATAGACTTCTGCGCAGCATTCCACAGACTCAAAACGCATGCGCAAAGCTTATTCTATTTTGATTATCAAATTTTTCCCTAAAATCAAAACCAAAGTAGTTTTACTGTTTTGATTATCAAATTTTTCCCTAAAATCAAATCCAAAGCAGTTTTACTATTTTGATTATCAAATTTTTCCCTAAAATCAAATTCAGTCCACGCAAAACAGTATACGCATTCCACAATCATCAAACACAGTAATCAAATGCATTCCACAGTAATCAAAACTCATGCTTTTCATAGATCAAGCAACATAGTATAGATTTCAACAATTAAAAACAATAAACACATAATATATCACCAAAGCATACTGGAATTTGTACCAATTGGAGGAGGAAAAGGGAATCTACCTCGACTGTAGACTATTTACGGAAGTATACGGACTAGCGCGTAGTTTGAGACACACGGCTTCTTCTTTTCCTTCTCTTCTCTTCCTCTCTTCCTCTTTTCTTCCTTCCCCTTTCACTGTCGCTGTGCTCCCCCCTGCGCTCCCCTTTTTCCTTTTCCCTTTTTGATTTATCTTTTTTTTTCTCATCCTCATCTGAAACACCCCCCCACCCCTTTTAACTTTTGGAATTAGCGATAATTTGGGGGGGGGGGACGTTACTTCCCCCCAATGCACGTTCTTTTCCTTTTCTTTTTTTATTTTTTTAAAAAAACATTTATCCAAACGACACCCTTTTTTTGTTTACATATTTTTATAATTTTTTTTATTATCATCATTATTATTATTTCTTTCTCCAATTACTTATCCTATATCGCTATTTTATATTCAAATACAAATACATATCTATATGTATAATTCCGAAATTACTTGCACGTAACATTAAATTTAATTACAAAATGTCATTACACCGAACGACTACGTTAGCTTCAAAATTAAAGCGTAACAGCTAGTTCAAAAAAAAATTCTCGGGTGTAACATCCTACCCACCTTACAAAAAGTTTCGTCCTTGAAACTTGTTGTACCTTATACGAAGAGGTAGGGGTAGCGCTCCCGCACCTGATTTTCCAGCTCCTATGTCACTTCATTTCCTTATGATTTCTCCACTGCACCTTGACATACGGAACGATTTTCCTTCTCAGCTCTTGGTCTATGTGGGCTATGATCCAAACAGGAGTCTCCTCGTATGATGTATCCGATCAGATCTTCAACGGCGGTGCGTCCAGTAGTGACTTAGATCTGGAACATACCTTCTCCGCTGAGAGACATGGAATACATTGTGTACTTGAGCTAGTGTCGAAGGTAACGCGAGGCGGTAAGCTAATGAACCAATCCCTTCAAGCACCTCGTATGGGCTAATGTACGAGGCCCTAGCTTACCATTCAGACCAAAACGTGTCACTCCCTTTGTAGGCGATACCTTCACGTGAACCTCCTCTCCGACAGTAAAACCCAGGGGTTGCCTCTTCAAATCCGTCCAACTTTTGCTTCTGTCTTGAGCAACCTTGAGCCTATCATGGATCAACTTCACTTCTTCTTTGCTCTGCTCAATCAACCCTGGTCCGGTACTAACATGCTCACCTGCTTCATCCCAATAGACAGGGGACCTACTCTCGCACCCATAGAGTGCCTCAAATGGTATCATGCCGATATCGTTATAATAGATGTTGTCGTAGGCAGACTTGATCATCTTGATCATACCATCACAGTTTCCTTTGAAGTCCAGTGCGCAGACCCTCCACATATCCTTGAGAGTCTGAATCGTCCTCTCCGACTGTCCATCGGGTTGGAGATGAATTGCAGTGCTCGAACGTAGCTCCACCCATTATTTCAACATACACGAGGTTAATGTGTGTTGTCATTTTAATGATTAAGTTGTAGAACATGTTTGGTATAGACATATCATATGTTGTGTGTCCTCATTTAATGCATGCATAACTTAGGTATCATATGTAGCTTGTGAATTCACCACCGTTACCTGCAGTTTGTCACACGTATCATGTTTATATTATTTGTTAGTTGAGTTTTAAGCGATATGCACACTATGCGTGCTCATTTAGTCTTTGTTTATCGTGATCTTTATATTGTACTTATATTTGTGGTTAATAAGTTTTTTCCTTTCTTTTTTTTGCTGGTACTCTGTATTTTCCGTATGAGCTTGTCTTATTGCTGTATAAATGTCTTTATACATATATCATCTTGAAGAAGGAAATGCATAATTGCATAGTCTTACAGTAATGTAGATATATAAAGAGTTTATTTGAGTGTTCATGTATGATAATTATTTTTTTTAAATTATCTATTTTTAAATCTATTACTATGTTGTCATGCAATACCACGTCGTACCTAACTCGTAATTAGCAGGCTTTACTTCAATTGTGAAATATTAATGATTTGTTTTAAAAAAAATGATAAGCGTAGGTCTATTTCGTATACATGTCCTGTATGAAGAGTATTTGTGCTATTGTATTGGGTTGTTCGTTGTCGTTATATAAGGTGATATTTATTATTGTTTAGTTGAATTAGTTATGTTGCGGTATCATTGAAATGGTTGTGCGAATACTTGTGCATATTTACTCAACCTCGTGCAATTATTATTATTATTATTTTTTTTTTGCTTTGTGTATCTATTTGTAGATTTGCTACGTCTATGTCGGTATCATTATATTCTATATATATATTGTGAGCTTTACCTATTACTTCGTATTTTCATTTTGGTCGCTTTGTTGTAAGCATAGGTATAGGTGTTTATAAACATCTATTAATTGTCTTTCGCACTTAGGTTGTTTGTGTTTTGTATGTTGATAACATTGTATGGTTTAATAAATTGGTTGGTCCATTACAGCTCATAAATTCATACTGTTGTAAGGGTGCACATATTTTTAGTAGTTAGTATCTTGTGCATATTATTTATTTATTACCTTTTTTTTTGTAAGCACGTTACAACATTGGTAAATTTTCTTCTCTTCCCTTTTTTTAATATACATATGATGTTTAATAATAATAATATTTAATTTATATATATATATATATATATATATATATATTTGCACTTTTGTGGTGTTTATTGTTCATGTTGTACATGACTTAGTAAATTTTATGGAGTGGTGGGTAAGCCATTAATTATGCAGCAGTGGCTACAATTTGGCTATTAACCACTAACGTTATTTGGTTTATATGATATGATAGATTATGTATTTGTTTGTGTCGTGCATGAGTATGGTGTGCATTATGTTATGTTTTGTGCACCTGATTTTCATGTGGTAAATATATATACATATATATAAATAATTTGTTGAATTATGTTACTGTATATCCATAATTCATTGTGTTATGTGATAGCTTTTTTTTGTGCTCGGCGAAGCTTTATTGATATCAACTGCCCACTCGATATTAACATTCTTATGCTTCCGTCTGCTCAGAGGCACCAGTTTCAACGAAAATCTTAAATGAATTCCATGTATCAGCAGGCCAAACCAAGAAAACTCCTTAGTTCAGTCACCTTGGTCGGTCAGTACTGCTTAGCGATACCCTTAATCTTTTTCGGATCCACTGAAGTTCACTCTTCTGCACTTACGTGACTTAAGGGAGCCACGCTTCCGCTGCGCAACTCTGTTCATTTATCTCTGACTAACGTTCTCTATACTGATGATAAGTCATTTATACCTGGTCGCCGGCGGTTGAATTCTATTATGACGTCGTCAGCCTTATCGATGTCCGCGTCAGTCATCACGTGGATATGGGCACTGATTCTTACTTCCTTTTATGTTGTTCTTGATTTTGCTATGATGGTGGTGCCGGCCTCTGCTCAGTGCCCGTACTCGTAAAACGTCCTTGTTGATTGCACTCATGCTTGCATAATCCTCCCACACTGACCTAAACATGGCATCAACAGTGAGCACATGGTGGCCATGGTGTCAGTCAATACCGAGAGAATGGCCCTCTGATTCCGGTGCTCGTTACCGCAACCACCGTTGCCTCCCTCGCCTGATTTTTCACGACACAACGGTATTTTTCTGGGTCTCGTGTGAATCTTGTCGAGAATTCAGACGGGAGTGATTGATGGATTTGAGCCCTTATAAAGCTCATGCGGAGGTTTGGGGGTTCAATGGTAATTAAATAGAGAAAGCTCACCAACGGCACACACCTCCCATAACCCGATCATAACTTAGGTCTACTTCATTTATTAGGTGTATATTTGTCATTTCTAAGAGAATATCGTAGCTTATGTCTAGGTGATCTAGTTAATCATGCGTTCCCGAGGCGGATCTGAAGCCTCGGCTCTGATACCACCTGTAGCGCCCCGCTCCCGAACCCTATCATCGAGAACAGTGCACCCACCGTATCTCACTGAGGATAATACAAGGCGTCGAAACAATTTCCGACCTGTTCGAAAAGACGTAGAAATTTTTCACAGAAACGAATTACCATATATCAAATTACATGAACAAGGAGATCCTCAATAAAATACTACATCAGTGATGGTAATAAAGTCACCGTGCCAACCTCTAAATGCTATCAGTCTAAACAGGGTAGTGTCTGATGAAACCCTAATAAAATAACGATAGACAGCCGCATGGTCTCTTCGTATCCTAGGTGCAACCATCAGTCTGCCCATACTAATGTGTCAGCCCTGTCCTCAGCAAAGATATAGTCGTACGCTTCTTCGTTCCCACCTAGTGGGGGGAAAGTAGGAGTGAGTGACGGAAAATCACACAGTAGGCACCTGCCTCCAACTCGTACAAGACTAGCATACTAAAATGATATAACACATAACACATAAAACATGATATCACATAAGCATATGAAAGACTGCGGAAAGTAATTCACTCCAGATAAAGAATGCGCAACATCGTGGTGCATGTCCTACTACGCATGTCACACGCAACAAAGTCATGTCACACAGAATGCCGATATCTGCATCGTGCAATGCATGAACCCGGGTCCTACTGAGTGGCTGCATGTCGTACACCCCACAGTCACCATACTGAGTGTGCGTGGATGCGCCACCGCACACCATCCTGAGTGTCGTGGCCCCACCACCGTACACCATCCTGAGCGCCCGTGACCCGTACGTCACGACCCGCCATCAATGCAATGCACGTGCCATGAATACAAAAACACAATCGCCTGAGGCCCCTGGCCCATCCTCACCATCCTCCGGCACTCAAACCTAGGTTCATTTAAAGATCGTCTGAGGCCCCTGGCCCATCCTCACCATCCTCCGGCACTCAAATCTAGGTTCATTTATTATCCGAGTAATGATTTAATGTTGTTTGACGCTGAACCTATTTTTTTTCATGGCTTGTATACATTTATTATGCATTTTCTATATTTTTTTCTCATTTTTTACCATAACATTAAATTACCCGAATAAAGAAATCATCAATAAAACACTAAATCAATAATGACAATAAAGTCGCTGTGCCAACCTCTAACTGCTATCAGTCTAAACAGGGTAGTGTCCGATGAAACCCCAATAAAATAACGACAGACAGCCGCAAGGTCTCCTCGTATCCTAGGTGCGACCGTCAGTATGCCCATACTACCGTGTCAGCCCCGTCCTCAGCAAAGATATAGTCGTACGCTTCCTCGCGCTCACCTGGTGGGGGGAGTAGGGGTGAGTGACGGGAAATCACCCAGTAGGCACCTGCCTCCAACTCGTACAAGACTAGCATACTAAAATGATATAACACATAACACATAAAACATAATATCACGTAAGCATATGAAAGACTGCGGAAAGTAATTCACTCCAAATAAAGAATGCGCAACATCGTGATGCATGTCCTACTATGCATGTTACACACAACAAAGTCATGTCACACAGAATGCCGATATCTCCACCGTGCAATGCATGAACCCGGGTCCTACTGAGTGGCTGCAGGTCGTACACCCCACAGTCACCATACTGAGTGTGCGTGGCCGCGCCACCGCACCCCATCCTGAGTGTCGTGGCCCCGCCACCGTACACCATCCTGAGCGCCCGTGACCCGTACGTCACGACCCGCCATCAATACAATGCACGTGCCATGAATGCAAGAACACAATCGCCTGAGGCCCCTGGCCCATCCTACCATCCTCCGACACTCAAATCTAGGTTCATTTAAAGATCATCTGAGGCCCCTGGCCAACCTCACCATCCTCCGGCACTCAAATCTAGGTTCATTTATTATCCGAGTAATGATTTAATGTTGTTTGACGTTAAACGTATTTTTTTCCTGGCTTGTATACATTTATTGTGCATTTTCTATATTTTTCTCATTTTTCCTAATTTATTTCTATTTATTACCCAATTATCCAATTTAAATGAATTATCACAATTAATGAACTTTAGTAAAAATAATATAATCTCAGTATTTTATAATTTCTGAAATTTATATATAATTTTCCGATTTTATTTACATTTTCTCTGTAATTATTACTATTTAAAATTAATTAAATAACATTTATAGAATTTCCAGAAATTCAGAATTATATTATTTTTTTATATTTTTTCCCCGTTTAATTGGACCAGCCAACTGGGGCCCGGTCCGCTGGCCATTCGGCCTGGCCCACGGCCGGCTCAGTAGATTATCTTATTTTATTGTATTTTATATATATTAAGTAAATGAGTGAGACCTGCGCATAATCGGCCCGCTACACAGAAATTTAATGAAAATCATTTAATTTCAGTATTTTATAATTTCTAGAATTAATTTATGATTTTCTGATATTTACTTATATTTTTCCTTTATTTAATACTATTTTTAATCAATTAAATAACATTAATAAAATAAATCCTAGAAATTCTTTTGATATCAAATTCATCCCTAACATCAAATTAGATTAGACGCAGAGCACGCATCGCATAGACTTCTGCGCAGCATTCCACAGACTCAAAATGCTAAAGCTTATACTATTTTGATTATCAAATTTTTCCATAAAATCAAAACCAAGGCAGTTTTACTATTTTGATTATCAAATTTTTCCCTAAAATCAAATTGTTACTACCCGAAATTGGGGCTAGTGGAAATGAGATAAAATGATGTAAAATAGAACGTGAATACGATGTCAATAAGATTTTCGATAGAATTTAAATTTTTATTTAGAGTTAATAAAGATATCGACATTAACTATCGGGGTTAGAAACACACTCAAAATAACCTTAAGGTAAGTTAACGGATATAACGAGACTAGTTGGAATTAGACAATGAATGTAGGACATACAAGGTATTTAAATAAATTAGTTGGTAATAACTTCAACTATTAGGATAAATTAAATCAAAAAGAAATACATGACACAACAATATTATACTACCTTAAATAAAAGAAAATAAAATTCATACATGAAAGAAAAAGAAAAGGAAAATGAAAAATAAGGTGAAGACAACTTGTCTCACACTTTATTCATTTAGCATAAAAAATTTAGCATGCTTAGGAATCT